>JRUX01001438.1:0-61525 GCA_001407235.2 Kudoa iwatai
TATTTATTAATTTAATATTTATTATTATTTTAATATCAATCAAAAAAATAATCCATACTGTATATAGTTGAGATATAAAAAAGTATATAGAATGCACTATTAAAATCCATATTGACAATCAATTCTCTAAAATTTATTAACAATTATGTGTATATATGTATATAGTTGTTAAAAATTACTCTATAGGTTTAATATTTGGATAATCTACTTGTATAGTACCATATGTCATAACAAATCTTTAATGTTAACATTAATTAATAGTTAAAACATATCATCTAACATACAAAAATATAATACCAAATATTCTAAACAGTACCATACCAATACAATTAAATATTGGATAATATCCCAAAATAATATTCATAAACTAATATATATTACATAAGAAGAAATAATAAAATAATACTTTAGGAATAATGATTAACTTATTTTTTACATAATAACTAAATATAGCTATTAAATTTAAATCAATATTATCTTATACCGTGTTGTTGATTCCAAATATATAAATTCAGGTATAAATATTAATAAACTCACTTCATAACAAATAACAAGTATATATTCAATTGAACTTGTGATAGTAGTTAATAATTGATTCCACCTTATTTTAAATTTATTTATTTTTAATTCATATTTATCAATAATAATACCATATTTTTTGATCTTTTTTCCATGATTGTATATTTATATGAATAGACATTATAAAATCTTTACAATAATATTGATTCATTTTATATATTTTAAAATTACTACATACTTATTATCATTATAATAGTTGAAATTGTAATGATCATAGATATGATATAACGTATCCAATATATTAATAAAAAATTACGGTTACCATGGTGATTATATTTATAAATATTAATAATACACCAATTAAGTATAAAATAAAGACTAACCATAATGAATGACAAAAAAGTAGTTATAGAATGGATAGTAGTATATTTATGGTTCTAAAAAAAATTATATATCAAATAAAATTATGTATAACTATCTAGGAGTGGAAAAAAGAATAATATATACAGGAAAAAATAATGAAATTGGTATGAGATTAAATCCAAATATACCAATAAAATAACAACCTACTGTAACATATAATTTAATATCCATAGCTAAACATTGAAAATAGCGTATTTCAGTAATCATAATAACTTGAATAATTTAATAAATGGTTAATAGTTAAATTAATAAATATATCATACAACAAATAACAACTATAAAAACAATAATAAAACTTTCAGGTGTTTCTAATGGACTTTGAATAAATTCTCTATTTATATATACATATATATTTATATTTTATTTTAGTACCTAATAAATAAGGGTTTATAACTACGTGATATATATCGATGGTTTAAAGAATATCTACAAAGAAAAATTAATTTTTTTTAAATAAAAAAAACATACATTGTTGGTATTGTTAATATAATTATAATACATGGAATTATTATATATATAAGATATAGTTTATTTTTTAATTTATCATATATATTCTTAAAATATAAATATATATATAGATAGATAATCTAGAAAAAAAATATATCTACTTCTTTAGGCCTATATAAACATTAAATATTTTAAATAAATAAATTATATTTATATATTACCTTTTTGTAATTCCTAATATCATCATTTCAAATAAGTATGATGATATAAAATTAAATCATAATGATAATTTTCATATATTAAACTATCATTTTTGATAGTTCTTCATGAATAATTAGGATGAATTCATATTTTTCCACAATTAAATAATTTAATTATATTTAATTGTAATATATTTAAATAAATTATGTTTATTATATAATATAATACTAAAAATATTAATAAATATTCTTTAAATATTATATTTTAATTAATATTATATAAATTTTTATAATATTTCAGAATTTATCAGCCATTTTTGTAATCTGTGTAATGTATTAATAGATAAATACTATTACTTGGTAACAAAATAAACAATCCTTACTAAATCATTTATCTTAATCTTTTAATTCTATTTAAATTTTAAAATAATACTAGGATAGCTTATTTATCATAATTTCATAAAAAATACATGATATTTAGATAGATTACTTTAAATATATATACTTTAATGATTGTATTATGATACCTATATCAAAAAAATTAGGTATATAAATTTATTTAACTTTAACTTATTTAGATGTATATAGTTAAATATCTATTCTTTATCAATATGTTTTAAATATTGTATCAATATTTTCAATCAATAAACTTTTAAGTTGTTAACTTACTTATAATTAATTCTAATTAAATCTTATTTATCTTGATATTTTAAATAATTTATGTGTATATTTTAATGGTTAATTTTATTGTAGATAACAATGTACCATCCTTTATTAATACATTGTACTCAGAAATCAATATGAATTAATTAATCAATAACTTATTGAATAGTTGCTATTAAATATTAGAAAACGCTATGATTACTATAAAAGAACAAACTTTTTAACTATTTCACTAAAAAATAAATCTTTATTTCATTTTTCTGTCAAATTGTTATTATATAGTACTTTTTATGGTGATTAGACTCAATTGAAATAAAGATTAAATTATTATCACTATATTTATGCATGTGATATAGAATCAAATACTAAGTAAGTTTGTAGCTAAATGATGGTATGTTTGAATCTTTTTTTAATGAAATCATTTCTTCAATAATTTCTATACTATTGAAATAGTAGATACACAATAATTGCACATAGATTGGCAGAATATTTTAGTTTTTCATTCAACAAAATAGTAAACTCTCTTAAAAGATATGATTATAAATCCTTAGAGATATCAAAAGATATAAACATGTCATAACTTTCTTATAGTTTAGATTCCATTAAAAAAATTACTATGAAATAAGATTTCCAAACTCATTTTTTATTGATATAGGTGTCATAAAAATTTTAATTGCTCAAAATATGATTATTTAGTGGTACTAATTTTCATAATATAATATTGTAATATAACACTATAGAGCAGGGTTTGAAACTTGGACAAAGTAGTCTGACCACTTAAAACATCCCCACTTTAATAAATTGTGTTTAAACTTGGCATGAAACTAAAATATATGATAAGTGTTAATATAGTTTCATTAGAAACACAAATTCAACTAAAATTATGTATATATCATCAATTTTAAATTAATAGATTAAATAAACTGAGATAAATAATTTATTTAATGGATAACAATCATTTCTAATGAATGATACATAATTAACAATAAAATTATATATAAATATGTAATTTTTTAAGTTAATACTATAAAAACCATGCAGCTAACTAGTTTTTTAAATCTTATGTTCATAATTATAATATTAAATATTTACTATATAAGATAAATATCAAATAAAAACAAATTAGTAGACTTTAAGTGAATACAGACTAAAGTCAAATGCATTATCAACTAACTTAAGCCACAAAATTAAATTTATGAAAAGTTTTTTGGCTCAATTTTAAAATAAAGGTAGAATAAACATATTTCTTAAAGATACAGATCTAATACTATATATAGTAATTGAATATAACAAATATGAATTAAAAAACTATAATTTACATATATTTGTATCTAAAAATTAAACATACATTTAAATGGGTAAAAATCATTAAAAATAAGAAAAAATTAAAGGCTTAAAATCCACATTAACCTATAATTTTTACATAAAAATATATTTATTATTAAATATTATTATAGCCTTAAAATTTAAGCAAAATATTTTTATAACTTTATCTCTACCATTTAAAATTTTTTTTTCCATATAAATATGAATTTTAATAGATAAATGATATAAAAACATATATAATTAATAAATATAGCTTTTTTACTTGTAAAAAACTATCAAATTTTATCTTAATAAACTATGTTAATATAAATACACTCTTGGTAAGTTGTAAATAGCTAATAAATAATCCATCACATTATATTATATTATATAAAAATTATATATAATAGAAAAAAGTCACTATTTACTATATATTTGATGCTATTACATTTATAAAAGTTCAAAAAATAGCAAATATAATATACTAAATGATCGATCGAGTAATCATTATACTATATTTGCAATAATTTAAAACATTAACCAATTTTTCTACATAAAAGAAACAATATTTACTACTTTTTTTATTTCAAATAATCAACCAATTTACATCCATTTCAAACAATTAATTATTAATCACCAGATCTCCATGGATATGTATGCGTGCGCATATCAGATATCAGTATTACTTAGTTGTTGATGAAATCTACCACAGCACAATATAAGAAAGAAGTAAATGAGGAATTTTGGAAAAGGTAGAAAATAGTCACAATAAATATATATATATATAATGATGAATAATAGACGTAGACAAGCAAGGATAGATATTGCTAAAAAGGGTGTACAATCTATTTGGGGTGTTATCCCTTATGAGAATGAAATATGGTATAGTGTTATAAAATCAAATTTTATTTTAAAAAATTAATTAGTGGATTCTTTGAAAAATATGAAAACTCACTCACAAATATACCATTAATACAAGTACATTATATAATAGTTTTTCAAAAATATATAACATTATTTTTATGATAGAAAAATAAAGAATTAAAAAGTATAAAAAAAATTAATTAATTTATATATAAAAATATATAGATAGAAACCTTGGACATCAACAGCATGATTCAAATGATGAATGGGTTGAAATTGATGGTAAGATATGTTGCTTTTTGAGTAGTTATATATTTTTAATGTGTCATAGATTTAGATAATATTACTTCTAAATTGTTAATAACTAAATCTATAAAAAATAATGAAAAAGTTGATCAATCTATTTCCACATGTACTAATATTGGACCTCAACCATTAATAAAGAATCCTATGATTAATCCAAAATTATCTGAGTTAAGAAATTTTATATATACATATTTTTATGTATTAAACATATAGTTATGGTGCTGATTTATTACCAGGTGAAGGACAAGCTATGGCTGACTATGTCGCACAAGGAAAACGAATACCAAGACGTGGTGAAATTGGTTTAACATCTGAAGAAATAGCCACACTTGAATCATCAGGATATGTTATGAGTGGTAGTAGACATAGACGCATGGAAGCTGTACGTATACGTAAAGAGAATCAAGTCTACAGTGCTGATGACAAGTTATTATCCCTTAATTTATATACAAATTAAACATACATATTTAATTTTGATAGGCGTGCTCTTGCTATGTTCAATCAAGAACAACGAGCTAAGAGGGAATCTGCAATTATAAATGATTTTAGACAAATGATTACTAACAAATTATCCAACATGTCTCAAAAGTCAAAAAAATAAAATCTTTTTATTTAAGCTTTTCTGTATAATAACAATTTTAAATGAAAAAAATTTTATAAAAATACTATAGTGATTTTTAAAAAGTCTGTACTATAATATAGTTAGTTTGTAGATTACTACCAACTTTTGACATAATATTATTCGTACAATTGAGTGAATATGTAGATTTTTAACAGTAGAAAAATCACATTCACGTAATAAATTGATTAATCTTAAAAAATTAACTAATATATCTAGGTTTCTCTTTCTTTTATTAAAGCTAGCTATACAGCTAGACCAACCAAATTTATGATAGTTAATTTATTGTGGGGACTCGAATAAAATGTATTATATTGAGTTAAATTGTGTAATGTATGAAAAAAATCAAATGTAGAAATATTTTTAAATGTATATTACTCTCTCATTCATTACAACAATGTGAAGCCTATAAATGTTGTTTATTTAAGCAATTAATGATGAAATAATATCAAAACATACATTCAGTTCAAATAATCTTATCATTAAAAATAGTATAATTCCTAATTTAACGTAGTGAGTAGTGTCTATATATATGTATTAGCATATAAAAAAATATATAAAGGTAAATTACAAAATTTTAGCTTATAAATATATATTAAAAAATTAATAATAAAAACTACTTTGGATCAGAACTGATATGAGAATCATTGAGCTGTAAACTACCTCCACTCGTCGTAGTTGAAACACCTGATTTAGCTTTATTCATGTGTTTACGTTTGCTTCTTCGATTTTGAAACCACACCTTAACTTGATTTTCAGTAATGTTAAGAGCTCTAGCAAGAGAAATTCGAGTTGATTTTGGTGCATATGGATTTTCATTAAATGCATCTTCAAGGAGTGATAACTTATTAGGATCATAAAATGTACGTGATCTTGGTGTTTGTTTAGGTACTAATGGCAATTGTGTTTCATTATTGCTTCCTACTATTATAGGATAGGAATAAATTGTTTGTTGATTGTTTCTATTCTCTAAAAAATTTTTATCTTACACATTTAAAGAATGTAAATGAGCTACCTAGTGATATGATATTATATTGATTGGTAGTATTTATATTATCTTGACTAAGTATATTTTCCATAGAAAAATCAGTAAAATTTGACAAAGTATTCATTTTATTTGGTTCATATAATTGTGGATGTGATAATGAATTAGAATGGCATCTCATAGTATTTGGATTCAAAGTGGTGATAGATGCTTTTATAGGATGATTATAGGTTGCCCAACGTTTAAGTTTGAGATAATTGTTTAAACTATCTCTATTTATGTCCAAACTATTCACTAATGCATGTGTATTTTTATCGTCATTATTATTATTATTATCATAGCTAGATGTGGATGTACAATGATTTAAATCAACTACTTTAATGTGGTCATGTTGAGGTTGGTTTGAGGTCATTGTAACAAGAATTGTATAATTTTTAACAGTAGATTGCTAATACTCAATGTTACTGACTTCAAACAGATTTTTATACTTATTAATATCCAGTGTTCATATTATAAAAATTATCTAAGATGATTAGACTTACTAATAACATAATTCATATTGCTTAAACCTCATTAAGAAAAATCAAATGAAAATGATTAAACAATGTTTTAAATACTACTTATTGCATATTTTTAGTTGTTTGATAGTAGTGGGTATTTTATATTCTTAGGTTAAGTAAATTTTGGATAATAGAATCTGAATAGTTGTTCTCCAAGTAACAATAGAATAAAATATTAACAAGCCTATTACGTTGATCAGCCTATACTTTTAAAAAACACCATATATCACCTGACAAGTTGTTCATTTCTTATGGTAGTTTGAATTTTCATTTTTAAAAAAAATGAAATTGTATTTTTTAGATGATTAATAGTTCCATTAAACCTTATGTTTTTAACAATATTTTTATCGTTAAGAACATATTTATATATGGTGACAACAAATAACATTTTTACATTATTAATACTATCCTAATAGATGGTGAATTACTTTCATAAAATAATTTATTTGCTATTTTCAACTATAATATTCATTATATCAACTTATCCTAAAATAAATAGCCTTAACTAATATTTCAAATATCCTACTTGATATATAATATAAATTTACCATCATCACATTACTAATAAACTGTGTAAAACCAAGATAAATATATTATTAAATAAAATATCTGCTTATAGTATTACATGAATTAGAACATTATCTTCACATGACAATGATTAATTGCTTATTGTTAAATGTCATAACAGTTAATTGTTTATTAATGATCAGTACCATAGTTACAATAATTGTTACAATATGAGCCAACTTAAAATAGAACAACTATCTATAATGGTATTGAAATGGAAACAGAATAAAACTTATTTATATTTAATAAAATTTTCATTGAAAACATAATAACTTTAATTTTATCAACAAATTTCCATGAATAAATAACAATTTTCAATTAGTGGTATTAAAAAATCAATATATGATAATTACCATAATCACACAGCATTATAAATAATCCTAAGTTGATTTAGAAGACTTACAAGAAAATTCTGATGAATCATGATGATGGGTACTATAATACAAATTATTGTATTCATCAATAGCACATGGAATTATATGGTCAATAAATTGATCCATTCCTTGACCTGTTATTGATGACACTCCAACACATTTCAATTTACAATAGAATTCATCCAACACCAAATTAAGAGAACGAACTAAATTTAATATATATGTACCATCGTTATTGTTGTTATTATTGTATGCATCAATCGCCTGTTCAAATTTTTCAAAATCATTAATCCATCCAAGTATCTGTTTATAATCCACAAGGTCAATCTAATAATAGGTTACTATGACAACAGGTGTATAAATAATTATACGATCAGATTACTTTATTGAGAACGACAACAAGTGGAACTCGAGAACGATACATTACACTACAAGCATGGAGCATGTTAGACATAAAAGTGGTTGGATTCATGGATTTTTCAGAATCAATAACATATACAAGAACAGTAGGGGAAAGTGTTGCCAACGAATCACTAATAATACATCCACTAGCAGACCATGTAAAAATTTCTATTTGTCCAGGTGTATCAAAAATCATATGTCTAGAAAAAAAAAATAAATGATTAGAAACCATATAAAATAGAATTCTAATATTCCTATTATCAGTCAAATCCTCAACTTAATCTAATTTAATGTATGGATTTCGTTCAAATATAGCTTTTACTTATTTTCATTAAAATAAATACTATTATTAGAGTTAAAATATGATTCTAAATCAATAAAAAAAAAGAACATGACAACAAAAGATTACAACATAGCTTAGAAAATGGATAAAATAATTTACATATTAAAGTATGGTATAAATTCAAAAATAGATTAAATTGTTTATAATATTGGATCGATAGAAAATGAAAAAAAAAGTAAATATAACAATATTCTTATAATCTTTTCGAGTGAATAACTAATGTTTTATCGAGATTTCAAATAAAATCTAACACATTAATAATAATAGCATAAAAAAATAATGTAAATAGATTATATTTGGTAGTGAATGCCTATATTAAACGTATTTATTAGTAATAAATATTAGATTTATTGTTTTTTTCGCTTTATTTTACACAAACTAATAGGATTATTCAACAAATGAAAATGATTAAGATTTGAATGTTATTAAAGACAAACAAATATCCAAACAGTTATATGTACAATATTTAATAGTAAAGCAAGAATAAATGATATTAAGCATCTAGGTAAGAAAATGCTAACCATGTAAAATTGTACACATATGTGTATACAATGTAAGGGAGTGTATCGTGATTGATAAATATGACACAAAGAATTTAAGCTGAAACTTTAAAATCTTATAGGATTCAAACATTTTAAAGTGTCAATAGTTAGTTTTTGATACTATGGCTTTCTACTTGGATTATATAGCACTTCAATCTAACACTAAGCAGTAATACTAAAAATAAATATCAATGCAAGCATAGACATTTTATTATTGATCAAATTTAAGAAAACAAAATTCTTTTAGTAAGAGGAAAAAACTGCTATTTTACTATACGAAACAATTAAGTATCATCGTTTGAAATGAAATAATACTATATTTAATTTTTCTATATTAAATATTTATTCTTAAATATATAAACAACATAAAAATAATGATTAAAGTTTAAACATAGAATTCAAACTATCTATTCACAAAGCAAACTATTGTTAAATTAAATATTGATTGTATGATAACACCATTTAATTGATTTATAAAATCTTATTGCAAATATGAAATTATGATCCACAACTATTATTATAACTTATGTGCAACAAAATCAATAAGAATACTTGTGCTGTATTTTTCGTTGCTCCAATATATCATAAACTTGATTAAATTTTGTAGCAAATAGATTTAAACATGTAACAATAGCACCATTAGGTCCTAGTTTATATTGTTGCATGACTTGTTTAAAACGAACACTTTCTCGAATATCAATATTAACAGGATAAGGTACTTTGTATACAGCAGGATCCAAATTAACTACGTATGGGATCTTTTTTTGTATATTCAACTCTGAAACAAGTTTCTAAATAAACAAGTTTTTTACTGATATAATGGGTATAATCATGTAAAACATTAATTTGGTACTATACCTGTACAAATGTAGTTTTTCCTGATCCCGCCATTCCAATAATAATCAAAGAAACAGCATATTCATCAACTATAATATTTATTATTTTAATACATCCAATACATTATTTACCACTCTTTTTTAAATTGTCTTTGGCATTATTTTCAACATAATCTAACAAATGGTTATTACTCATTTCTTCATTTATTTTTAAATTCTCAATATCTAAATCATTAAAATTATTTGTTCTACTGGATCTATCATAATCTGAATTATTCATTATTTTATTCTAGTATTAGAATTCAAACAGTTATCTATACGAAATGATCCCGATGTAACGATTAACCGATAAGACTCGGGTCACGTGCTTGGTCGAACATGGACTCTACAAGAATTGATAGGCTAAATGATGCAATAAAAGCATGTACTATAGATAACAAAATTGATAGAGAAAAAATGATGAATATGCTAAAGGATGAAGATTTTAATGATGCAAATTATCCCAATGATCCTAGATGTATGTGTTTAATACATGTTGCTTTGATAATTACTTTTATTAATATGTATTTTTTACTATAAAAAAAGCAAATAACAAACAATTAATTAATCCAGATTGTATTTTAATTGTTATCAATCTACCTAAAGTTGAACAAGAACGTTTGGCTAAATTGGAAGCATTCATTTTCAAAAAAGTATTTGATCAACAAACATTCACTAAACCCATATCCATTGATTTTCCAATGGATCCCGATACTTCATTAAGTAAAGGGTAATTATTGTCTACATTTATTTAACTTTAAGTTGAATAAATACACTTATGTTTTAGGATCATGTTCCTTTATTTAAGTAGCTCAAATGAAGTTGCTAAATACAAAGATAAGTTAAATGACTTACGTCTTGATAAAACTCATCGTTTGAAAGTTTTTACATATAAAGAATATACTATTACTCGTGATATGCCTGATAAGTATGAATCAATTCCATGTGAGAAACCATCCATTCCACCGGTATTTTTACAAAAAAATTTTTTTTAAAAATTCTATATTTCTCAAGTCTGAATATAATCATTGGCTGGCAGATGATTCTACATGTGAACAATTCTGTGCTGTTCCTGTTTACAACAAAAGAGTAGAAAAAATTATACTCAATAAAGTCGAAACTTATTACGATGAATTTCAACCTATTAGCATAAGTGTATGTTTATTTATGGTGGTTAATAGGTTGTTTTTATTACATTATAGCTTAATGTTCCTGCAAAACGAGTTATATGGTCACCATTTGGTACGTTTCTTATCCTTGTAAGTGATGGTGGAGTTTGCATTGGAATTCTTACTCGGGAAAACAAATTTGCTTTAACACGTGCAATTAAAATACCTGATGTTTCTTTTGTATTTTTCTCACCGAATGAAAAGTATGTCATTTAGTCACTTTATTTTTATTTAATATATACTTTTAATGAATGCTGTTATATTGTAGAAAATATTCTATAAAATGTTTTTTTTATACAATTTATGTAGATTGATATTTTTAAATTGTTTTTTTTTGTATATAAATGGCACAAATAAAAATTTAAGTTAAAATATATCAGTTTACTATAACAACACATCGTTAAGTATTATTTTTTTTTAGATTCATGGTACTCTATGTGGATAAACTAACTCGGGATGTAACTTTTTAAATTTATTCAAACTATCTTTATATTTTTTTACTGGTTTATAATGATATTAATATGATAAATAAATTTTTAGAATGTAATAGTTGTGGATGTAGCGTGTGGTGGTGTTCATTGGCGTGGTGCTGCAAATTTTGATCCATCTACCCATCAACTTAGTCTTCAGTATGAGCAATACTTATATTCACATACATTATATTTCTTTGCTATCTCATTTAGTTGGACAAACGATTGCAAATACATGATTGTTGGAAAATCCCAATCTTACAAGATATATGTTGTAGATGATGTATTTTTTATTATTTTAAAAAATTTCTTAATAAATTTATTTATGCAGGATTTTAAACCCCATCCTAAAAGTCCACTAAATATACCCCAATTAAAGTAATTATTATTTTAGTATAGTTTTTTAAAGTTTTTTATGCAGGTCAGTTAGTGTTTCTCCTAAATCTAATTGTGTTGCCTATTGGGTTGCTACAGACAACAATCAAACAGGAATTGCTACCCTCTATGACATTGATAACGATCATAGTCATACTTTGAGACGTATAGTCAATCCAGAATATGTAAGAAATCTAGGATTATTAATAATATGAAATTGTATCTATCCAATGTTTAATCATTTTTTTTTGCTACTAGTGTGAATTTTACTTTCAAGATAACTCTAAGTATTTATGTATATCTCATAAAAGACTCATAAAAAAAGTATTTATTGCTTTTAAATTTCATAATACTCAATATTATCATTCAGAAACCCTTTTATAATGTGGACATTGTCTTTTTAAAAGAAAAAGATTTACCTGTACTTTCATTGGAATTATCATGTAACATCTAAAAAGATTATTATTATTAATCATGATAAATGTCGTATCAAAATATAGCAGCCCCAGTATCTGGAGTATATTGGGAGCCTAATGGAGATACATTTATAGTGTGTTTAAGTGATGCATATCAGATTTATAGAATAGTTGACAATCAAATCAAATTAATCGGTAGCTTTTGTTATGAAACTAGTTTTTTTGTAATTATTATCCATTAATTATAGCATCATTCTCAATCCAGATTCAGTGTAAACCACTTTGGTCACCTAATGGAAGAATTGTTATTATGAATTTCATGCAAAAGTATAACATTTTTAATTTTCTCACAACATAATTCTCTACTCTTAGTAAAACTACCACTAATGAAATTAAAATTCATGATACCTTGGATGGCAGCATACTTCAAAGTCGTCATTTTAGAAGTGTTGATTTAATTAAGTGGGATTCATCTGGGCGCTTTTTTGCTACTTGTACAACTATAAACTCTTCAATTGTATTTCCTATTATTAATCTATATATATTATCTTTTTTTATAAATTTTCATATTTATAGAGGGATTTGTGTTATACAATTTGGACTATGACTGGTAATTTTGTACGTTCTCATTCAATCGACAATATGTCCGATTTTCTATGGAGACCCCGCCCACCTTGTATGCTTTCTAATGCTGAAGTTAATGTACTGTTTTTTTATATTTTTACTTATGTTTGGTAAAATCTTTAAGGCAATTATTAAAAATCTTAAAAAATATTCAAACGATTTTGATAAGCTTGAACGTGATAGATCAAAAATTTTCTTCGAGGTATATTCTAAATTAACTAATACCCATGCTATTGTTTAAACTTGATAATGTAGAAAAAGAACAAAAATTATGTTGCGAAAATTGTCAATTACTATGGTATTATATTAGATCATTTGGATTACATTCACTCATACTACAATTATGTATCTTCCTCCTTTTCTTAATACCTGTGTTGTTGGCTCAAAACTTAAATATTTATTTTGATGTAGAAACTGTTAGTTGTATAGATTAAAATTCAATATTTAGCAACATATTTCTTTTATAGTTTCTCATAAATTAGCCATATTTGATATTTTTATTGAATTTTTTTTCAAATGTTCAAACAACAACAATCAATAGTCATTTATCAAATAATATGCTAATAATTTGTATTATCATGTAGAGATGACTTCGATAGTCTTTATATTATTGTATCATACAAAAAATGGGTCTATTCTAAGTTTTTTTTATAAATCTTATTCCAATTTGATAGTTTTTATTAAAATTAACTGTTAATGGTATTATGCTAGTTCTTGTGATTACACTTTCGATAAACAAGTATAATTACAAGTCTTTACGTGCTTTTTAATTATTAACTGATTACTTTTAATGTATGTGCGTAGTTATTTTTATACCAACTCAATAATGCTTTTAATTAAAACAACCCTAGGATGTGTCTCACATGCTAAATGGTTAATTTCCTTATTTTCCATAGAAAATTTTACAGAAAAATTTATTCCAACTAAATTATAGCAACGATCAAGTTATCGTTTCATAATAGCAAAATTCTGTTAGTAAATAGCAAGCATTATGATCAAATAGTCAAACTTAATTTAAACAAAGATAAGTGGAAATCCAGCCAATTTGAGAATCTCTAAGGGTAAATGATCAAATTACTAATTAGTACTTTATTTCAAATTCAATATAGAAGGTATTGTTATAAACAGTTTTAAATTATATCTTTTAATATGATTAAGAACATTAATAAAATGAAAAAAGTTGATGGAATTCTAGATTTTTTGTGTAGCTTCTACTAAGATAAACCGCCAAACATTTTCTGTTCATACATAATACAAATATTTTAACTTTTAGGCAGCATTATAAATATAAAAAGTATTTATTTCATCAAAACCAAACTTTTCTCATTACACCTGGCATAAATCTGAATCCATTATTTACATAAAAATATAAATAAATATAGAAATTTGATTTCTAACACTCTACAGGCAGCTCTTAAGCCACATTTTAAATTCCAACAACTTTAATATGCATATTTATATTAATGTAAAATAACTTTTACAATATATTTACGTAGAAAAATAATAAAAAACAATAAACTATGAAAATTTATCATATGGAAATAGTAGACTTAAATAATAATGTTTTAATTAAATAAAAGCATTTTTCAATAAATATTATATAATAATGATAATAAATTTAATATTTTAATTAAACTAATTAAAATCTATTTTCCTAAATGTGAAACTAGATAAAAATATAATTTTAGTAATTTCAAGCTTCCTTTGCTAGGCTTCTATTTAAGCATTATTTAAACTATTTCAAAAAATTACCATAAATAATCATAAAAACATTTTTCTAAAACTATATTATTTAATTTTTAACTATATAATGGAAAACTTTAAAATAACTAGCAAAAGTTATTATATTGTAAACTTTATAAATTATTTTGCTTCAATAAAACAGAAAAATACAATTAAAAACATTTTTTTTTAATTTAACAGTAAATACATCTTAAATTTTATATATCAACTTCATTCTTTTATAAAACAATGATTTATAATTATTATTTAAACTCGAATAAATAATAAGAATAGCTAATAATTATTATGTCTACTAATGATTGATGCAGATAAACCCTAAAATGAAAAAAAATTTATTACCATTATATATAATCAATGAAATAACTATACCAAAAAATAACATATATAAGCTATTCATGGCCATAATTTATGAATTTGAAAGCTTTTATGGAGTAACTAATTGGTTTATTATACTAGGAGTGTGTAAAAATACCCCCTACACAAGCAAATTAATAGTTAGTTCAACCATTCGAAAAAAATACCTTAAAAAGAGAAATTGCTTGATAAATACTGGAAACACAGCATGTTTCCCTTATTGAATGCATTGCAAGCATTGGAAATCCAATGTCTGAAATGATGAATTTTAATAAACATAAAGCAACTATCAATAACTATACCAACAGTTAAAATTCCAAGATTCGAAGAGAGGAATGGGCCAATTGTTGAACCACATGAAGAATCGTTTCGAACGACAAATTCCTAGTGTATAAATCATAACTGAATGATATGCTTAATACTCAACTTGAATTGGAATATTTTCAATATCTGCTATAGATTTTAAAATAGAAGAAGAAAGACCACTCGTAGCATATTTCATTTGTGAATTGTATTTGATAACGCAACCCTATATGGATAAAAGTAGTTACAAAGCAAGAATCCCATATAAATGTTATTATAATATCTCTTTTTCAACATTACATTATGCATCAATGGTTGATGATTTGATTCATATTTTTCCCTATAAAATATTATGATTATTGTTTTAGTTATAAAAATATAATTATTCTGTGATATTAAAAGAATACGGATAATTAGGATGAAGTGCATGTGCTTGATCAGCACTAACTAGAAATGAGTTGGCTATGGTTTTTTCAAAAAGATCATCTATAAATGGTATTTAAAAATAGCAGTATCTATAATAGCACTGTCAATCTTACCTCCTTTATTGGGAGTGAGAGACTTTAATATTCTCCTTATAACATGTTCAAGAAAACACGACTGTGCACCTTGCAACGAATTTGAACCAACCTAAAACAATAGGACACTTAAAAGCAGTAGTAAAAGAGACAAAATTAACCTCTTCATTATCAAAACAAGCCAACATTCTTATAGAAATATCATCCGATAAAGACTTGGCACTAATTGATTCAATAAAGCCCTATCGAAGATAGTTAAATGTGTACATTAAATTCAAACTATTACAACAAGACTTGTGTATGTGTTGAAGAGATTATCAAGCCTAGGAGCGGAGAGAAATTCTTCATGCACACCATAAAGACACTAGATATTACATTTAAAAAAATTAAATGAGTATATAATGATATGATACAGGGGGTTGAGAATCAGCTAGACACAATTCAACATTAAGAATATCATCAACATCACAATTGCATTCGCGTGCGATTTTCTCCATCAATACAGTTTTCCTCTGAGAATTATTAGACAACGAATTATCAGCATCAACTTTATCGTTATCTTTTAAAATTGAAGAAAGGTTGACTGTAGCCATTAAAGGTGCACTTTATGTGAATTATATAGTTATAAAATTATATAGATCCTTTATGTACAATTGATTCTCTTTATTAATTTCAAATTTACGATGATATTCATGTTCCAAATGAACAGCCAAACTTGGTATGCATGCGATTGGATGATCAAATTTAATTAACTTTTCTTCCACTTTGCAGGAATCTTTTTTTATGAATACTCTGCCAGCTCCAATTAATGGTCGATCCATCCACGTATGCCACAATCCTCCTCCGTATGGTTGAATAGCTAGCATGTGATGATTATTTTTAATCATTTCTACACAGGGTTTTAGCTAAAAGCATGTAAGAATATTCAAATTATTATTGAACATGGTTAAAAAATCTATAGCAAAAGCATATCACACTATATTGTGTTAGATATACTTCATTAAAACATATCATTTCATTATTGTTACAATATCAAATATGCACATAGATATTAAAAAAGGGATGCAATATCTAGCATAGTATATGCATCTACAGCTAGCAATCATAATAGCATAAATATGCTTATACTAAGTTAAAAGCCAAAAGATACATAAAATAATCATATAAAGAATAATTTGTGCTCAAGATGGGATGCAAATTTTATTAAAATATAATGTTTCTAATAAATTTAATATTAATTTTCACAATGTTTCAAATCATATATATGACAATTCCATATTTACCTTAAAATATTAGACACTTGTTAATGTAAAATATAGAAATGTAGCCTTTAATAATCAATAATATGCATTATATAAAATTATATCAGTAAATTTTCATATAAATAATGTTACATATATATAGCAACTCAACATAAAGATAATAAATAAAATGGATTTAATTATTATCAAAAACTAAACTCATCAAATATAAAAAATTTTTGAAATAATTAAAAATTTAAATTTTTATTTTTCTTTTAAAATTCTATGTAATTTATTTTATTTAAAAAATGATAACTTACATTTATCTATTACTTAATTCAAAAGATTGAAAAATAAATTTCTAGCTTGCATTTAAATTATGCCTAATAACTAATTTACAATTTAATATAAAACTAGTGTAAAAATGTAAAATTTTTTAATTTCATACTTTCAAGCAAGGACTATCTGTATGAGTTCCTATCATAGTTATACTATTTCCAGGTTTGTACTTCCCACCGATTGAAAAAGCAACAATTGCTGATGAATTGATGACAGTATAATACTTAATTAATTGTATGAAATTCAAAGTTGTTTTATATAATCAAAAAAAAACTAACAGCATGATTCTTTTCTATAGTCCAATCATGGTTTGGTAAAACTTCCTTAAAACCATTTTTTCTAAGTAATTTTTTACAGTTCTCAACAACTTAGAAAATTTTATCTTCCACGTGATAAAAAACAATAAAAAAAATACCGTGAAATGGAGATGGACTAGAATGTATGAATTCACCTAAGCGAGTAGCTTCTGTTTTTCCAAGTTTTAAAAATTCTATTTTCTATGTACTACTCATTAAACATCATATAGTTAAATAATACATACGTTCATAATGTAATAAAGCAAATCTTAATGGACGCAAACCTCGTCAAATGCTAGTATACTATCGTACATCTTCGTGTAAGAGGGATGGCTGGTATGTTGAAGAGATTAAAAAAATGTAAATTTTGAACTTAACTTAAAAAAGATAGATCTTGTTTTATAGCTAAAATGATGAGTGGTGGATTGTCACACAAGGAAAGACGGAAGAATATTCGAAAATCTTCAAAGGAGTATTTAAAGTTAAACGTAGCTAAAAAATGTGTTTGTTTTTTATTTTAAAACTTTAAATAAGAAAAAAATGGCTAATAAACGGGTAAAAAGTAAAAAATTTATAAAAAAATTTACAAATGATAATGAAGTCAATAACACCGTACATAAACCATAATATTTTTTTAAAACCTTAAAAAATACATAATAGAACCAACATAGTAAACGAACAATAGCAAAGATAACACCTTTAGAAAGACTGAAAAGGCAAAATCAAGCTGATGAAAAAGAAATTAGAATGCTTGAAAAAAATCTACGAATAAAACGAGACAAACCAACCCCATCAGTATTTTATTCAGAAGGAGTTGGAGGTATTTTTTAGCTTAGTATCACAACATTAAAAATATTTTTAATTAGATATTATTGACTTGTGTAATTCTATCATGAAGGATCCTACTACTGGAAAACCAATCGATTTTCTTGATGATGTAACTTTATTATACATTCTTAAAATGATATATAATTTTTTAAGAACTATATTGAAAAAAATAATAGTTACGATGATTGTTTGGAGTCGTTTGAACCAAAAAATAAATTGTCAACCAATGAAGAGCATGTAGACGATAGTGATGATGAAGGATTTTATAAAAAACTCAGGCAAATATCACAAGATATAATTGAAAATAGTGATGACGATGATGAATCCAAATATAACGATATTGAAATGGAAATAACATCAATATCATCTGTTGACTACAACAAAGATGAAGATAAATTAATCAATGATGAATCGATGAAATCTTTGATTTCTACAGACATCAATGAATTTCATGATATATCTAGTTACAAACAATTTTCCAATGACATACCTACTTCTACTGAAACTGATAATGATAATGAAAGTGGTTGTATTGGTAATGAAAGTGATAATGAGAGTAATTTTTCTAATACTGATAGAGATGAAACCATATTATCAGATGATAAAAGTAATTTTTAGCGTAAGAATATTAGCTTTATTACTTGTAGATTTGTATGGTGATGGCTCGATATCAAAAGGAGAAAATGCATTAAAGAAACTTCAAGAGATAGAGGATTCTGAGGAAAGAATTTTATTGTTAAATCGTTTATCACGACAATTCACATCAATTTTAAATCGAGTATCTCAATCTAATCATGCTACATGCATCAGTCAATTAGAAAGTGTTTTTCAAACTCATCCTAGAAATGGTAGATTATATTTCTTTGTTTAATATGATTTTATATATTAAAATAGATTGTTGTGTTAAATTAAGTGAGGGAATATTAAGCTTTTGTATCCAACCAAAAATCACTCACGATTCAATAATGCTATCTATGACCATCATAGTACAAGCGCTTACTTATAAGATTGGACCTGAGCTTGTAGTAACATTACTACAAAAGCTATGCCGTATGTTTGAAGATAACTTCAATGCATCTAATGGTGATGACACAAAATTTATTCAAAATTGCATGATATTATTTACATTACTTTATCGTTTTAACATGATACAAATTCAACTTATTGATGATTTGGTTATTAAGATACTTGATAGATGTTTAGAACAAGACATTGAAATTTTGTTATTATCCCTAAAATGTAAGTAAACTACACAATATGTTTAAAATCACTTTAATAATCGTTAAATAATATGCAATAGTATATTATTTAAAAAATTATAGCCTTTGACTATAATTTATACATTGAGTTATGTTATTTATTCTATTTACATATTTTGTATAAAGAGCTGTTTAATTATTAAATGTTAGATGCTCTAGTTGCATTGTGCACATTATTTTTTTAATATTGTCTAGAAACTAATTTGAAAATAATATTAATTAGAAAATTTAAAAAATAATGATTTTTTTAATTTACTGACTTTAATTAGTAAAAAAATTCATTTATTTTGTAATTTACTTTATTCCATACTATACTCTTGACCATTTTCAATATTATTTTTATAAATAATATTAATTTTATATAGTATTTCATTTAGTTATTTTTAGTATTATTTATTACATTAACTATTATGCTGGAGACATTATTATTTCAAGTTATTAATGAAATTTTTGTAGTCATTTTTATAAATAATGCTTTCATTTTAAAAATATACATCTGTGTTACATAGTAATTATATATCTAGCAATAGTTTTTGTCATTTTTTAAGCCATTTTTAACAAAGCAAACGGGGTTATGTATGTAAATGTTTGTTGACAAGCAGCAATTATTTTTAATTTCTCCTTATGTAATACCAAATTTTATTCTACTTTGCTAAATAATGATTTTTTGATTGCTATATATTATTTTAATAGTTGGAATTATATTTATATAATTGATATAACAACAAAATCAGCACATTTTATTTTCATAACTGAGTTTCTTTATTTTAGATTGTGGATTACACCTAAAAAAAGAAAACCATACTTTGCTGAAAGTTATTTACATAAAATTATAGAGTTTCGGATAATTTTCTATTAGAAATGGGTTCAGAATTTAAATGAAAAATCGAAAAAAAATAGTGAATGGCTTATGACGTAAATTTATGACTTAATAAAGATACTAAAAAGTGTGTTTTTAAATTAAAAAAATTACTTTTTTTAGAAATCGTGTAAATTACATGCTAGAAACAATTAATATATTAGTCAGTAGCAAAACAAAAAAAGAATGCCTGCAAGAATATAATAATGAACTGTTAGACAATTATTTAAGCATATCAAAATCACTCTTAAAGACCAACAAAAGTAAATTTAAATAATATTCATTTTAATATAGTAAAAAAATCAATAAAAATATAAAGATAATGTAAAATTATTTTAAAATAACATTCTTATATTCTTTCATTCAGTTCATTAGTACTTTTAAAAAGTAAATTATTACTCATTGGTAAATAGCAATTATCTCTTTTAATTGAATATTAAACGTACTGGCTGTTATTTAAAAAAAATTATGATAAATTTTATTATGATTATAACTGTTATTTTTACTAAGCTCATGCCAATCGCTATGATGCTATCAATTTCACATATTCTCAGCTCCTTAATGCAGATCCTAGTGGTAATTTATTATTTTTTTTGTTATTTTATCATTTATATACATGGTGATATTTTTGTAAAGGAAAGTGGTGGTTAGTAGGTTCAGCCTTTTCAGCGCCATCAGTCGAAAATATTCCTCTCCATGTAAATGGCCAAAAAAATGGTACTACATCTAACTTTAAATGGGATAGCAAGCTTATTGAAGTTGCGAAACAACATCGAATGAATACATTATTAAAACAAAATATTTTTTGTACACTTATGACATCAAATGGAGTTGAAGATGCATTTGTTAGGCTTACTAAACTTAACCTTACTGGAAAAGAGACAGGAGATATATCATTTGTGATTGTTTATTGCTGTTTACAAGTATAATCATTTTTTTTATTGTTTTTCATTAAAACCAGCTTTAATTTTTATTTCTCGTATTATTAAGGAACAAAAATTTAATCTATTTTATCCTACCCTTATTCTTGAACTGACAAAACATCATCGAACATTTCGGGTATTATTCCATTTTTTATCGTATATATGTATTCATTTCTTATTAACATATAGACATCATTTCAATTTGCACTCTGGGATAAAATAAGAACGATAGATAATGATTCTTCAAAATTATTTCTAACTAATTTAAAGTCTCTACTCATACAACTGCTTCTAAATGAAGCAATTACACTTAAAGTTTTTAAAGTAATCATTCCTTGTCTATTTATCTAAGTAAATTACATCTCTAGATTGTTACATTTCAAGATATATCAGCATGCCAATTAAACTTTTTTAAAATGCTTTTCAATCAAATTCTTCAATTATCCATAAGCTCACTAAAGTAAATTTATTAACTACTATATCATTTTTATCATTCTTTTTTTAATTAAATAAAGAAAAATATTTGATATTTTTGGAAATTCGAACCAATATTCGGAATTATCTAGTGGATTGAAATATTTTCTATTGAGATATTTATCAGCGGATACAACTTGCCAAATAAATTCTAATGAATCAAAATCTACGCAAAAGAAAATTGTATCCGATAAAATTAAAATGGTTTGCAACTTTATTGATGGATATGAGCCGTCAAACATAGATTTATAATTATCAATCCAATAACCCTTAACTAACTAACTGTATTTATTTGTATATTGTAATTTTTCAATATATAAATTTATGTAAAAAACAAATTTATATTAAAAATCATCGTAACACTTTTTTTAGTATTTGCCTTTATATATTTAAAGTTATAGGTCTCTTGCCACATATGTACCTTTTCTCAAATACTCTATTGATATTCATTTTTTGTAATTAATTCAGCATTGTTCTATTTCAATAAATTAATTATTTTTTGCTAATTAAGCTTTAGCTGAGTTTAAAGTAATACGATCCGCCAAAAACGTAAGCTTAAATTTTGAATTCAGTCTGTTCCAAATTACTGATTGGTTCGTAAGATGACCGATGAATCACGATGTTAATTCACAACAGTTGTTTAGCATTGTCCCAATTATTTTTATACTAAAAAAATTTTGTACAATTTAAAAAATAAGCTTTAAAATTTTTTTTATTTTAGTAATAAATAGACGCCTACACGGATAACATAACACCAGTAATGATGATATGTTTGCGCACGCACTATATAAAAGCTATACGTTGATCAGCTAACATTGGTAATTGTTCTACTGTGCAAATTATGGTTGAAAATGATAAAGATGACCATACTACGAGTGATTTTTATCAACTTAAGATTGGTAATACATTTAATGAAATAAATTCAAGCCTATATAACACCATTAAATGTATATATTGTAATAAAGTACGACTACTGTTAACATAAAATTAGTTGATTTCAAACCTGCTTCATGTAATTCAGCAAAAAAGGCACATTTACTATGCCAAGGAGGAGATTCAGTTGTTGTGGCTATTCCTAATGATGTTGATTCCAATTGTCTATATTATTTGTCATTTATATTTTTAGGAATGTGATTATACATTTTTTAAAGGTGGTAAAAAGCCATCCACTAAAGATTGTATACTTATTATAGATGAAAAAACCAAGGTAATATTAACATCAAACGATCTACAATTTAATTAATTCACTGAATAAGGTTGCAACACTTGAGCGTGTGTCACACAATTTTGCTTTAAAACGAACGAAGTAATCTTAATATAGAAACGTATGATAAATTTATAATTGTGTTAGAATATCGGACGACTGTATCATTAAATCGTTACCACCTCTTGTAATATAATAAGGCCATATTCCTATAATAATGAATTTTTTTTATAAAGAAAAAAAATATTCCGGAATCTACTAACAAAGAGAACAAAATTACAGTGAATATTACACTATTTCCCAATTTTTATCTTTAATTTTATTAAACTGTAATAATTTAGCAACCTAAGACGCGTACACATCATATAAAGAATGACTTAAGTAAAATTCTCTATAATCTTATATATATACAGTTATGTAATCACATATTTATGCTAGTTAATGATCTAATGATATCCGAATCAGATGAGGATGACCAATAATCAATATATAGATTGTATCCCTATTACATTCTATATTACTGAGCTAATATGTTTATGTTTAAATTTTTTTACCACTTTCATCTCGACCTATAAATTTTTATATTTCATCGAATTTTTTCTTTTTCATTTATTCTTAGTTAATGTAGTATTTTTTATTTTATCATCAAGACACTTATTCTCAAGTGAATTCAATTATTTAAATTTTTCAAATTTAATTATTATTTATAATCTTATATTAGAAGATACTTTATATATATATATATATTAGCTTTTTTTAGAGCCTTGTATTTAAAAAAAAAGCTTTTTATGATATCCAATATAAAGTTATATTACGTAAAGCAATATGTACATATTCTAGATTGTCTAATATTCAGTCATTAATTAATTAATCTATAGAGTTATAGTGTAGCTAAAGTTATCATTAGAATAACTTTATGTGATTTAAAAATTTAAACAATCTTTTGCCTGTAATGCATAAATTTACCATTTAAAACATTTTTAACTTGATTTTTTGATTTTATTTAAACAATATAGATATGTATATTTCTTGTAATCGTGTAAGTACATATTTTTATTATTTTCTGTCTTTAACAAAAACTGTTACTTATTTTTAATTAAACGCTTAATTTAGTTGTGAAATTAGTGGAACAAAGACGAGATATAATTTGCGTGCAACACTTGCAGAGTACTAGAGTTGGACATAAAATATGCTTTTTTTTATTTCTAGTTGTAATGCTTTAAAGTAATTTTATAATATTTAGATTATTAATGTATTATATCTGTTTTCTTTATCAATACCAAGCTATTTCAATATTTTACTAATTGCATATCGCCTAATTTTAGGATTCTTATGTTGGTGCGTGTTGGCAGTAATGTTTTATTATTTTAGCCACAAAAATGTTCAAAATTTATATTTATTGTAAAGAGAGTAAATTTTATAATATTTGCTAAAGATATGGACCTTAATAATAGCGAATATCAATGATATATAGAATTTCTTAGTCAAATTGTAAATTTAGATCATTTTCAGTATATATATATATTTATATTTGTAAAATTAAAGTTATATTTTTGCTTATTTTATTTTTCTAAATAAATAAATGCATACAATTAATGATGATAATAAAATTTAAGAATTTATTTTTAGGTAATGAAAGTATTTATATATTGAAATAAGTCATATTGGATAAATTTCAATAATTTACGACTTTTAATTTATAATATAACGTATTCACTATCTTTAAAACAAAATTTTTACTCTTAAATATATAAATTTCAATCAAAATCAATAAAATTACCATGACTGAAGTGCGTTACAAGAAAAGGATTAATATCATAGAGAAATATAATTAATCAACTAACCTTATTATGTGAATTTTCAATAACTAAAATTTTTTAAAATGAAAAATTTAAAATGCGGTCATATATTCAAGTATAACTAAGCACATAGTCGTAAAAATACTTGTAAAACAATACAACAATTTTTTGCAAGTATAAAAATACTAAAAAAAAGTTTAATATAAATAAATGTAGTAAAATATAAGCTTACATTATGTCAATAACAAATATGTAAGGCATCCAACAGTACCTTCTTTTGCAGTTGAATGAATGAGAACCGCCAGATATAATTGGAACGATGTGTTCCGAAGGTTAAATAATACAGAAGGGCCGTACACTATCTGACGACGGTGCCACACTGAATCTCAATTTTAGCCTAACTCTTTTTGTTAGTATACAAAAAAAAAAATTAAGCGCTTTATTCCAATCAAATTTCAAGAATCTCACTTTCTATGTTTACAAAACAATGTATTACATGGGAAAACATTAATGAGATTGCTTTCCGACTCCAAAAGACATCTCTATGCGCACACATTTAAAGCCTTTTCCACAATGGGCAGGGCGCCAAAGTCTACAAATAATGGATCGCAAACTGTGACGGTAATTTTAATACATGTACACTATTTTTAATGTGTTTGAAGAAAAGCACTAACAAACAGAAAACCCCCAAACCTATTGTAAATGTTGATAATGCAGATGGTAGTGGTTCATATGATGAAAATAATGGCAATCTTCATTTAAATACAAATAAAAAATTTCAATTAGCTGCTACTAATGAGCATGATAGTAGTTTGACAGTTGAGCAGACTTATCAAAAAAAAACCCAACTTGAACATATTTTACTTCGTCCAGATACATACATTGGATCAACAACCTTAGATTCTCAAGAAATGTGGATTTTTGATGATAAAACAAATTCTATTATTAAAAAAAATATAACATTTTCACCTGGTTTATACAAAATATTTGATGAAATTTTAGTGAACGCATCTGATAATAAAGAACGTGATAAAAATATGTCCAAGATACAAATTAATGTCGATACGTAATTTCATTTATGTAAATATTGAAATTAACTATATATTTTAATATTGTATAGAAAAAAAAATGAAATATCTGTATGGAATGATGGGCTTGGCATACCAGTAACCATTCATAAAGATGAGAATATGTATGTGCCTACATTAATTTTTGGCCATCTT
Organism: Kudoa iwatai; assembly: GCA_001407235.2. Taxonomy (NCBI): domain Eukaryota; kingdom Metazoa; phylum Cnidaria; class Myxozoa; order Multivalvulida; family Kudoidae; genus Kudoa; species Kudoa iwatai. The sequence continues at coordinate 26,412 of JRUX01001438.1, forward strand.
CTAACTTCAAGTAACTATAATGACAATCAAAAAAAGATAACTGGTGGTAGGAATGGTTTTGGTGCTAAACTCTGTAATATATTTAGTAACAAGTTTATAGTTGAAACTGCTTCTAAAAAATATGGAAAACACTTTATTCAACAATGGTCTAATAATATGAATGATGCTAATGATCCTATCGTAAAAGAATTTAATGGAAAAGATTTTACTTGTGTCACATTTTCACCAGATTTATCTCGCTTTGGACTAACACATATAGATGATGATTTTCTTGCATTGTTTAAGCGTAGAGCGTATGATATATCAGGTGTAGCTCATGGTATTAAAGTTTATTTTAATGGTGAATTACTTAAAATTAAAGATTTTAAAGCTTATTCCATGTTATATTTACGTGGGATTAATGGAACTGACAATGTAATATCTAATGATGAACAGTCAAATAATACCGCACCTAATTTCGACATATTATATGAAAAAGTGAATGATAGGTGGGAGATTTGTGTTGCCCCAATTGATAGTGGACCACAACAAATGAGTTTTGTTAACAGTATTGCTACTACGAAAGGAGGTACCCATGTCAACTACATATATGATCAATTGATTAATTATCTAATGCCTATTATATCAAAAAAGGTTAATGATAAAAAATTAATTAAACCTGTATTTATCAAAAGTAGTATATTTTTATTTGTAAACTCAAAAATTGAAAATCCATGCTTTGATTCTCAAACTAAAGAAAATCTTGTATTGTCTTCAAAAAAATTTGGTTCATCATGTGAGCTAAGTGAAAAATTTCTTAAACAAGTTTCCAAGGTATGTACAGATTCAATTGTTGAATTTGTCAATCTAAAATCTAAAACAGCTTTAATGAAAATTTCAAAAAATTCTAAAAAAGCAGCTATTCTAGCTGGAATACCAAAGCTAGATGATGCAAATAAGGCTGGAACATCATTATCATCAAAATGTGTTTTAATATTAACAGAAGGAGATTCCGCTAAATCGCTTGCTATCGCAGGTCTAAGTGTTATTGGTCGCGATTTTTATGGAGTCTTTCCTTTACGAGGTAAATTACTCAATGTTAGAAATGCTACTTACTCAACTATAATAAAAAATGCTGAAATTTCAAATTTAATTAAAATTCTTGGACTCAATTTTAAATGCAAGTATGAAAATTCTAATGAAATGAATAGTTTACGTTATGGAAAAGTAATGATTATGGCTGATCAAGATGATGATGGCTCTCACATAAAAGGCTTAATAATCAATTTTATACACTCATATTGGCCAAAACTAGTCCAAAATGGATTTATTCAATCATTCATTACTCCTTTAATAAAGGTTTTTTATAAGAATGAAACACTTGAATTTTTCAGTTATCCAGAGTACAAAGAGTGGAAAGATGCTACACCAAATTCTCATAAATGGCGTGTCAAGTATTACAAAGGTTTAGGTACATCGACAAGTATTGAAGCAAAAAAATATTTTTCAAATATGGAACGTCACTGTATTGACTTTCGTTATGATGGTGATGTTTGTGACCAGGCTATCAAAATGGCATTTTCTAAGGATAGTGTTGATGCTAGAAAAAAGTGGTTAGATGCTGCACTACTTGAAACTAAAAGACGTCGTCAGCTTAATCTTCCAGATATCTATCTCTATCAAAAATCCACCAAGTGTATAAGTTACAATGACTTTATAAATATAGAGCTTGTTCAGTTTTCTAATGCTGATAACCAGCGTGCTATTCCCAACATTATGGATGGTTTGAAACCATCTCAAAGAAAAGTGTTATATACTATGCTGAAACGTTACGAAAAGAAAGAAATTAAAGTTGCTCAGCTTGCTGGAGCTGTATCTGAGTTGACCGCATATCATCATGGTGAAATGAGTATGGCTAATACTATAATTGGTCTAGCCCAAGATTTTGTTGGTTCTAACAATATTAATCTTCTTCTACCACTTGGTCAGTTTGGTAGTCGTCTTAATGGTGGAAAAGATGCTGCTAGTCCTCGTTATATTTTTACATCGTTAAATCCGCTCACTAGATATATATTTCCTGAGTTTGATGATTTTGTATTGTCATATCAAATGGAGGACAATCAACTTGTTGAGCCTGAATGGTATTGTCCTATCATTCCTATGGTGTTAGTCAATGGGGCTGAAGGTATTGGTACAGCATATGCCACAAAAATACCTAATTTTAATCCTCGGGAAATTATTTCTAATTTAAAGGATATGATTTTAAATGGTGCTGATCCAAAACCTATGAAACCATGGTTTAAGGATTTTACTGGAGAAATTGTACAAATTGGTGAAAATAAATTTTCCATATTAGGTACATTGTATTCACTTAAAGACAATAAGGTTGAGATTGCTGAGCTTCCTATTCGTACATGGACTCAGCCTTATAAAGAAGAAGTTTTACAGCCAATGCTTGAATCTAATATTTCAAGCGGAACTGGAAATGACACCAATTCTAAAAAGGCATCCGACCTTAAAATAATTTCATTTGAAGAATATCATAGTGATACTAAGGTGAGATTTGTTGTTTCACTTGAAAAGAATGCTCTAACGAATTACACCAGTGACTACGTATTTAAACAACTCAAATTAGAATCATACATGTCCACAACATCATTAGTGTTGTATGATAATGATGGTGTATTGAAAAAGTTTGATTCTGTTGAAGATATTATGAAATTGTTTTATCAGGTTCGTTATAAAAAATACCAGCAAAGAAAATCATATCTTATAGAAAAATATGATGCATATGCGAGGAAATTAAAAAATCAGGCTAGATTTATACTAGCTATCATTAATGATGAAATTGTGCTCAAACATAAGAAAAAAAAGGAAATGATTGAAATTTTGCGTAGTAAAAATTTTGATACTGATCCTGTTAAGCGCTGGCAGAATAAAGTAGCCAAATCATCAGATAACAATATATTATCAGCTAGTCTTATGGAGTCAGAAACTGACCCATCAGGTATCAATACAGATGATGAAACAGATAGCGACTTTGAATATCTCTATGGAATGTCTTTATTACATTTGACTAATGAGAAAAAGGATGCACTATTAAAGGAAAGGGATGATCAACTTAAGTTACTTGAAGCTATAAAAAATAAAAGTGTTGAAGAGATGTGGTTGGAAGATTTGGATCGCTTACTTGAGCAGCTTGATAAACAGGAGCAACTAGCAACGAAAGAAAATCTTCCTGGTCCTAAACTTAATGATTTTAAAATTGGTTCTTCATTAAAATCAAAAAAATCTGCTTCTACAAAAGTTACTCTTAAACATAATATAACTCCTAACCGAATTGACAGATTTACCTATCAACCATCTATGGTTGGTGTAAAAAATAAGATTGTTAAATACAATAAAGATGACCCAGATAATAACAACCGGTTGTTAACTAACAGTGAGGAGGATATATCTATTGATTCAAAAAAAAATGTATCCATTAAAAATAAAGATAAACAAGATACTAACAAAACTAAGTCTAAAAGCAATACAATATCCTTTAAAAAATCTAAAGCATCACATATTGGTTCTGAAAATGTTGAATCAGATTCAAACAAAGTATCAAATGGTAATAGGCGCAAACGCAAAATTCATTACAGTGACAAGTTTTCTGATACTATTTCGGATGAAGACGACTTTGATATTCAATTCGATAGACCATCTGATATGGGTTCTGAAGATAGTGCCATCTATAAAGTGATTTCATCAGATGACAGTCGTCAATCCATTGAGCATACAATAAGTAAAAGTGAAAAAAAGTAAATATTTTTATTTTTTTAAATACTATCTTAATTAATTTGTTAAAAGATTTTGATGGAAATAATTATTTTAATACATAAATTCGTTAATCTATCTGTAGGTTGTTGCATAGTAGTTTAAAAACCGCATACCTAATGTATCCCCGATATTTTTTTATTTACATATTACTTTAAAATACCGTATGAAAACGTATTCACCATTTATTTAGCTACTATAATATGATTTATTTGGAATGTTACTAATTGATGATAGATTCTTGTTTTTCTTTAATAAATAATTATTATGATTTTATCTTATTACTCATGTATACACTTTAACTATATCTATAAGACTAACCAGTTGCCTATAAAAACTTAGCAACTTTTTCATTCTCCGCGTGGATACCTACCTTTTATATTTAAATAACCTCTATTTTTATATACAAACCTAAATTTACAAGTCTTTGTTGTATAATTTATGAAATTCTTCGTTTAAAATATCAATACGTTTAGAACATTAAAAGATAATTTAAAGACCATAAAGCAATCAACTACATCTAAAAAAACAATTGCTCGTTTTGATGATGGCTCTAATACAAGCAATAGTGATAGTTCTATTGATGACTCTACTTTTGATATAAAGAATATGAGTTATTATGATGATGAAGACTATATGTAATGATATATATTAGATGTATTCATTATATGTATTTGTTTCCATTCAATAAATCATTTCTAATGGTATATATAAAAATTATTAATATTTATGTTAAAAACAGTATTATAGCTACTATTCCATAAGTTTTAGATTTTTTTATCTTTAATATCTCTATAATTTATAATAAATTATATATTAAATTCGAGTTTTTTAGCTTGTTCTATTAGTAGAATGCAGTTGCTAATAGTTAAAAGATAGTAATATTGAGCTTATTCATTAATACTAGCTAGAAATTAATTAAAATATGGAGTCATTATTTTTTATAATTGTGTGATATATTAGATATGATGGTGTGTTTAACACATAATAATATAATTTTCTATAATAAAAGTAACCATTTTATTTTTGGATGCATATTAAAACATGGACGGTATCATGTTAGTTATCTACCCAAAAGAAATTATTTTAAATTCATTAATATGCCATAGTTTATATCAGTATAAAATTTGACTAAATATTGTTACAACTATTGATGATATTAGCTATTAACAGCTTTTTAAAACTATGAAAACTTAAAATAAGCTCAATTGTAGTCATAATTGCATTTTAAATAGAAATGTTTGTATTTTATAAATGTATCTATCTATTTGTCGTATCATTCAAATATTAGAATGCGAGTTGCACGTAATAAATTGTGGCAAAGAATAGTAAGGTACTTTCTTTAAATGTTCACCATTTACTACCTATAAAATAGTATTTTAATCAATAAAGAGGAAATCAAATAAGCAATGTTTACAAAAATAACACAATTTATTAAATAAATATAGTTATTATATTACTCAATCTGATTAAAAAAACATTAAAGATTAATACTACGTTGATTTCTTTATTTTTTGTTTAATACTATCTGCCAAAGGTATAACTAAATTCTTTAATTTCATCTGTGCCTGTTTCAATATAACATTACTCTATAATAATTACCATTTAAAATCAATATATATATATGTACATAGTTTGATATTAAATAATACATTTTTATTAGCTATAACTTTTTGTGCTTTTACTTGTGTACATATCTCAGTGACATTTGTTTCTATGACAATCCCTCCACAAATAATTTGGTCAACAATAGCTAAAACCTAATTAAAATAGAGTCATGCTATGGAAACAAATAAGAATCAATTAATAACTAATCAATATAATTCATACCATTTCATTTTCACTAATAATTTCATATTCAGTAACAACATCCAATAACTTTTGTAAACATTGTAAAAATAACTAGTAAATAATGTTGGGAAAAAAAAAGCAATCAATAACATATAACACACTTGTATAACATCTAAAATTAATAGATCATTTTCAAATTTATCAACAATTAATCCCAAAAATAATGATCCATATAATTTGTATATAAGTTTTGTTTCAGATGCATCATTTTTATAGATACTAACAACAATTATAATAAATAATAATGGTTAAATATAAATGACTTTGTTGTATCAATAATACTACAGCTTCTTTCTACTCTTTTCATTAATAAAAGATAGATATCAATCACAAAATTTTGTTTTTGAAACTCACTCTAATTATTACATATAAAACAAGTATATATTAATATAGATTTACTAGATCGTTATCATAAAATTTTAAAAATCTTGGTCTTCCAGCTCTATTTATAATTAAAAAAGCTCTGATCATGATAGATAATGAGAAAAAATCTTATTTAATATAATTAAACGGAAATAACCGAAGATTATCATCATTGATAATTCGTTACCTCAAGAATACTAATTTATTATTAATTAATTATCAAAAAAGTTCAATTTTATTAATAATAATATATACTGTCATATCATAATCATCAATATCTATGTAGAAAATTATTATTAAATATAGTATAATAATCTAATGGAGAATTTTTAATAAAAAGATAAAATGAATGGAAATTCAATTTACAATTAAAAATAATAAGAGTAAATAAAATATTATAATATTATCAAAATACAAATTCATCAGGATTTGATGATGTTAGTACTTGTACTAACTGTTTGGCAATAGTATAACCTAGTTTAGATTGAGTAGCTAAAATTCCATATCCTTTTTCTATAATAAGATTTTCTAAAAATTCTGTTTGAAAATTGTTTTCAATAATAGCATTTCTTAATTGCTTCATTGTAGGATAATAACGTGAAATAGATTTTGCTGTATCATCATCAATTGATCTAAATTGCATTAGTTGTTGAATCCAACATTTTTCTATCCAATTAGGTGTATTTGGTTGAATTTTAAGCAATGATCCTTTATCTAATGTAAAAATATTGTTTTGTATTAGTTTTTCATCTGTTGTAAGTGTTTCAATTTTCATTGCTGATTTTAGCATACAATTTAGCCATTTATTATAATTTAATGTATCATTACAATATGTTATATTAATTCGAAGATCCATTTGTAAATCAATTAATCGTTGTTCAAGTTCACTTTCACTTAGAATGATAGTAGTAGTAGTAGTAGTAGTAGATTGTTGGGATGATAGTTGAGATTTAGTACTCGTCTTAGGATTCATTATTTGCATAAATTTACGAACTTCTTCATTCTCTAATAGTTTTTTTGAACGATTTCCAATCACTATCAATTGTATGGAATCCATATTGTTGCATGAATTCGCTACTACATTATTTAACCATTTTAAATGATCTCTACAATTGCTATTGGTAATAAATTTTTCAATATTTTTATTCTTTAAAACTATTGTACAAATACTAACCTTTTCTTTATCATTTTTTGTATTTTTATCCAATTTTAGTTTTGTACTACTACAATTAAATACCATATAACACCAATATTTATCAACATATCCATATTCATCCTCTAAAAAATATTCTTTATCTAATGAAAATTCATTTATATTCTCTTCAAATTGTTCTTTATTTAGAATAGCACTTATTTCACCATAAATAACTACACAATCATCCTTAAAGTATGACATTGTATCACGTGATAATCTCATTGACAATTTGGGAATTTTAATTACATTGTATTTCTACACATTTAAACTAACTTTTATAATATATAACCAAAAAAAATGATTCGAGATATAAATAAATGGATACTAATTATGTTAGAATAGGTTAGATATAGTGTGACAATACATTAAAGATATTGATGTCCATTTATATATGAAAAAACTGCGTATAAGTTTAATAGAACAATAAATATCTTATTTTATGATAATAAATGTGAATTTACGGTTATGTAAATTATTATTTTAGATAGTTTAAAAAGCATTATTTAAAGAAAATTTTGAACAACCTTATGTCAATGTTCATTTCTTACAAACAGGTAGATAGATGAATGATTTACTATTATAAATCTAATCATACATTTTAATAAGACTAATATTATTTATAGGGATATTCACTATTTTATATAGATACATTTTCTAATTCAATTAAAAATACTATAGTATTCATATTTTTGTATAAACTAGTTATAAGATGTGCCTAATTCAGTAAAAAGTCAAAACAGATAAGAAACATCCAAATATATTGTTAGATTGTATTAACTATGTCCAACAATATCCCAAAAAACCACTGTCCATTTGAGGTCTAAAAGGATATGGTATAGGTCGTTGAATTTTATACCAACTAAGGGAGTGTATTTAAAAGATTTAGAAAAATATGTGCAATGGAAAACTCATTTAAAATATCAATAAAGTGCTCAATACGGTAAATTTAACTATCTCTTCTACTTATTAAAATAAAAAGGTTCGATATAGTTCACACAATTAATATGTTGTATTTTATTTATTTTTTTAGTTTATCTATGTTTACCGATCACTACTATGAGTAAAATAGTTGTCCTCTTACCGTTTCTGTCTTCATGTTCAAGAAAGATTCTTAACACTAATAAAAAAATAGCGGTAATATAAAAATGCTATTTTTTATCTTCAAATAAACTATTAGCATCAATCTAGTAACTTTCTGAGTATGCAGTACTAAAGTTATATTACCACCTATAAAGTAGGATCATTCTTTTTCATAAAAATCTAATCTATTTTACTATCTTGGTAAAGATAGTAAATTTTTTATTAAAATTTTATAAATCTTTGTTTTTAAATCAAAGTTATTTATATGTATGTATGATAAGAATAAATTGTTTACAAAAATCTTCATTGGTTAGTGTAGAATTTAGCTAGTGGATAATCTGTCATCACAAAGGTGCCAGATAAACACATTTATTTAACTCATTTAATATATATCATGACTATAGTATCACAACACATTCCATCCTAAGCTACCTAAGTTCCGAAAACCTACACAAATGATAACTGTTATTTATGAATCTCACAAACTCAAAAAAATGTACTTATCGACTACAATAAAAGCAAACAATACACACAAGTTAAACTAACAGAAAGCTGAAATGAAATAAACCAGCAAATAAATTTAAATTCAAGTGTATAATTTAATCAATTCTCCAAAAAGTATATAGTTTTATGTTGCTTTACTTAATATCAGTTAATGTTTAAAAACCCCAAACTATCATGATTTATTTTAAAAAAAACATGATTCCAGAATATTTAATTTATTGAATAAAATTACACAATTTTAATATGAATTATACAAAGTGATTCCTATATCAATGGAATATTCTTATTTATCATCTTTAAAACCTATATAATATTATCACTATGTTACATAGATTGATTGTTACTTTAATTTTTTTGTGTATTATGATTTGCCAATGTAAATACTAGAATATCTATAGCAATAAAAAACCCTTAACTTACAATAGTAACTTTCTATATAGTCCTATAGATTTATAGAGCTTAGTCAATTAATATTTTCCAAAAATTCAACGTGTGCTGCTATATCTATAAAATGGTGTATATTCTAAATTTACTCTACAATGTTCAATATAATGCACAACGTAATAAAATGTTAAATATTAATAGTTTGAATATATCCACATTATTTAATTTATAAAAGAGTTACTTTGAGTGACATAAATGGCATCCATCTTGTAGAAGCATAATTTCAAACAACTAAATATACAAATTACGATGGAATCTTCAGGTAATGTCGTATTTGATAAATGTCACTTACTGCTGTCATGTATAGGGTAATAATGTCTTTCTTTATTTTCTTGATGTAAGTTTGATAAATTATAATGAATAAAATGTATTATTTTAGATGGTTATATGCTTTAAATAAAATAGAAGTAATTTTTTGTATTAAAATGAGACTATTAAGAATATTTAGTATGATAGACAGCTTTAAACATACTAAAACAAAAGTTTTATAAATTTTTGCTTTTCCTATACTTTAAATTATGTAAATGATGTTCATTTGATATATTTTATTCAAATTAGATAAGCTTATTCCTTTTAAACTGCAAATTTTTAAATAATTTTACCAAATATTAGTCTATAATATAAAAAGTAAAAGTGAAATTTAAAAAAAGTGTTTTTATATAGAGAATATTTATTAGATGTGTGTAAAAATTAGTCAAGGTACTATTTCACTAAATTAGCGATTATGTGATTGTCTGAAAGAGAAAGAGTTGTGCCTATTAATGAAAATATAACATTTAAATAATATCATTTGGTAAAAATAAGGTAATATGCCTGTTTTTTTTTAAGAAACAAACAAATATTGGACTATATTAGCAATATAATAAGAGTCACTTGTATCACATTCGTTCTAGTTAAAAAATGAGCTGTATACATCAAAATCGTACATTATGTTTAAATTATAATGTAAATTATCAAAAAATCGTTATCTTTATCTGAAAAAATATGAAATAACCTATTTTAGGGGATAAGTTTTATTTTTAAGACTTAAAATTGAGGAATCAGTCCTTTGTGATAACTAAAATTTTAGTTGAATGTTCTAATTAAAAAAAATACTTTATTTTAATAGATTAGAAATATATTTTTTAAGTACTAAAAATTTAAAAATAAATAATTTTTAATAAAATTAAGACTAACAAACCTTTGACATTGTTTTTAACTAATAATTTTAGCCCCTAAAAAATATATTTCTATCATTAGATATACTTAGGTACAAAAATTAATAACAATAATAAGCATAACATAAATATACTAATTAAGCCTATGTTTTTGTTCCAAATTATATAAAGATGATAACCCCTCTAATTAAATCATTTGGCACATAAACGCTCCTTTTTTCTCTTTAAAACACATGACTAAGTAAAATATAATGATTTAAACATACTTTTTTAAAGTATTTAAAAGAAAAAATATTGATTATTTGTAAATTAATTATCTACCACTAATTTGAGTCAACATTTGGAGAGGGATAATAGATAGCATAGTCATCTATAAATTTTGGCTAAAATTCCAAGCTTATTTAAAATGATAATCTATATTATTTTTTTAAAAAAATTCATAGAATCTAAAGAATGATTTATTAGAAAATAATTAGTATATTGGCATCATTCCAACTTGATTAAAATGGTGTACGTGCCACTACTAATCTATATACTTTATTATAGAAATATCAAGCCTAATATATAATACAACATATAAAGCTTAAATAATTATAGAAATATACAAATTTAGTTTTTGATATTTAACACTATAAACTTATCATTTATGTTCAAAATTTAATTGATTTTTATACGTTTATTTAATATAAATTATTGTGTTACAATTATTTATTCTATTATAAGCATGAAATAATGAAAATACTTTAAATTTAAAAAACACATTGGTTCATTTAGTAAACATCTAAGATACGAGGTTCACCATCCATTTCATTGAAATAATTTTTCTTCTGTGTAACAGACCAATTTGGATCTGCACATGATTCTCTATATTGATTTTTTTTTGGAAGTAAACTATCATGTTTTAGCATATGATGTCGTATAATATCGGTGTCTTTTGAAAATTCTTTTCTCCAATTTAAAAGTAGTTGTGGACTTATAACAACATCAAATAAAAACCAACTAATAATATAAATGTTAATCAATTAATTTAACTAATATTTATTACTTTCCACGTTTAAATTTTAAATTATGATTTTCATAGATATAAGGCAAATCAAGTTCACCAAGATTTTCCATGTTAAGTATAATACCGCCATTTTTTAAAACATACATTGAATGTCTTCTTAACATTGATGCATAATTGTTCTTAAGACAATCATTTTTATGCTATAGTTTCCAATGGATAAATTACTTTACGCATTATTCTAGAGCACACGATAAAATCGTACCTTGGCATGATGTAATCTTTCTAAAGCTGCGCACGCACTCCCCTAAAGTAGTATTGGTTTTATATTGCTCATTATTTTCTTAAAAATAGTCTTTACGCATAAAAAAAATAACTTTTTTGTTTTACTTACTTATTTTAAATTTAATTACACTATATTTAATATAAATTAGCCTTAATAACAGTATTTTAAAACAAATAATGTATATAAAATGAGGATAGCTTAATCAACTGATAGAATAGTGTATTTTTCAATAAAATGCTTAATACATGCTATCTAGACTTGATTTATCATTTATTCTCTTTTTATATTTTGAATGGATAGATATAATCAAGACATTTGATCATCTTTACAGTAATGTAGTAGTGGCCTATGAAAATACAAGAATTAACTACAAATTTTTAAATCAATTCAAGTGAATTGGAATAATATGTTGTTGTGTTACTCTATTGAAATGTAGATTTTTTTAACAAAGTTCATATTTTTATTCTTTTAGGAAAAATAGCATCAAATTAGCTAATTTAAAATTTAATTTTATGTATTTATTAACACAGCTGATGCTTATTATCAAGATGGATTATTTTAATAGAGTATAAAAAGAAACAAATTATTAACATTTTTTTAAAAATATTCCTCTATTATTGTTAAAATAAACTATGTCTTATATGTATAATATTGAGTATGATTAATGGCGATTGTACTATATTCACTTAATGTGTGCACGTAAATTATTTCTATGTACTCTTGTATTAATTATTTTTATATTTTGAAAATAAATATGAGCTAAAATTTAATTCTCTATTTATTTTACTATCAAATAAATGTGCGAAAGATAGAAGCATTAGTTCCTTCAGTTAGTGCTTAAAAAGTTGATAAACTATTTTCTCTCATATTTCTATCTCTTTTATTATTTATATTCATAAAAAAAATAATAAATTACAAAAATCCTAATGCATTAACATTTATTCTAAGTAGAAAAAAAAAGTTCAATGCAATTAAAAAAATAATATATTGCCATCTTTCGCGCGCGCAGGCAACGAAATAAGTTTGTGGTTAGCGGCGATGTCGTTACATTAAAGTTTCTGATAATATATTATTAATAAAAGTAGAAAGCTAACATAAACTACCTAAAATTATTGTTACAATGGATTTATATTGGCTTGTACATTTTATTTAGGTTCCATAAATGATCAATGTCATAGATTCAAATGACCCAACAATTTTCCTTTGACTTGCAAGGTAATTCAATTTTTTAGTAGGATTTTTTATATTAGAACGCTTTATTTTTTGATTTAAATTTATTTTATGAGTTATTTTATTTTGTTCTGGTTTAATATGTTTTTTTAATGATTTATGTGATGGTATAATAATACGTTTTTTTTGTTGAACTGGAACATAATCATCGTCATCATCATCGTCATCACTTATATATGATGAAGCCAGTTGGCTTTCATCATTTGTATCAATTGCCTGTTGTTTATTCATATGATTAGCATCAGCTAATTGTTTAAAAATTATAATTTTAGTGTTGTTTTTAAATTTATTACTTTTGAACTGTGAATTTCTTTTAATATCAGGACTTACACGTAGTTTTTCAAGAATAACTCTCTCATAGAGTTTAGTATCATTGCTAAGTGTAGTGTCTATTTTTTTCATATCTTCTTTAAAAGCGCCATCCTCCTCATTAATATCTGAATAATCATGTAATATTGTTTCTGGTTTATTTTTTAACTTTAGAGGCTGTTTTGAATATGTATTGTGATCAAATTTAGTATCATTAGTAGTTGAATTTTCTTGTATTTTAAGTAATCGCTCCGATAATTCACTAATATTATTAATGACATCGTATAATTTTTTTACATTGTTTATATCTATCCTAGATTCATTAGTAAGATTATCTTCAGTAATTTCTGAGCTATTAACATTAGGGACTTTTTCTCTACTCTCTGTAAGATTGCTTGTATTTTGATATTTATCATTTAGTAACTGATTATTTGAATTATTATCATTATTTATGATGTTACTATCATTTTGTTGTATAACGTCCTTATTATTATTATGAATATTTTGTGGAGTAGCTGTTGTAGTAGTTGGTAGAGTAGTTTGTGAATTAGTTGGTGGAATAGTTGGTGTTGTTTTGTTTTGCATATTACAAGGATCAACATTAATACTATCACTAAATACAAGACTCCACTGTCCATTAGGAATTTCACCCCAAAAATGAACACTTTTAAATATCCATTCCTATGGAACAATAAATCATTGTTTGATTATAATTATTTTTTTAATACTTGTAGTCCTTTTGAAGATTTATCTTTAGGTCTTGGTTTTAAAATATGACTTTTAGTACCACTAGGAGATATCAAAAAAAGATCCATTCTTCCTCGGCATTCATGTGATAAAGTAACAATTAGTTGCACATGTTCAATTTTTGTTATTTTATTAGATATTTTTATAATATCATTATCTTTTCCTTTGGTATCACATTTACTATCATTGAAACTTATTATCATAGTTCCACCCTCATAAAGATTATAGTTTCGTTGAATTTTTTGATATGATATTTTACATTTAAGTTGTTTCGGATCAACATTTTTCCATTGATATGCAGTGTGAACCAGTTCTAAAGCATCTAATCTACCGAAACCATACTTTGGATTAAACCACTTGCCAGCACCATTTCGAGTCCATTCACTATCAGATGGATTAACTATTTGAGATGATTCAACTATAATATGATGAAGATCTCTCCATGATAATGAAGGGCTAAATAATATAATATTACTCATTAGAGAAATATAATAAATTATTAATTGATAACTTAGCTTCTAATGTTAATGCAATTAATCCAGCAGCAATAGATGAAGCTGATGATGTTCCTTCAAAACTTTCCTTACATTGTCCCCCAATATCCGAATTTATCTATAAATGTATTCAGATAATAATTTTTTTTTCAAAAATTCCTATTACCATAATATTTCTATTACTATTCTTTGTAATGCTACCTGAAAATGTTACTGCAAATACAGATGAGCATGTTTCTGCATAAAGAGGTACTTGACCATCCAACGCTACAGCTCCAATAGCCAAAGTATATAAATTGGTGATATAACCATCAGCATTACAATCATCACCTTCTAAACCTCCATTTCCACTACTCCATACGTATATGGATCCAAGCCCATTTCTACCCTATATTTTAGTTAAAATGTATCTCTTTTAAATATATATATGTGTAACCTTCATAGTTCCTAGTTTTAAAGCTTTAGTTGTTAAAGGACCTGGACCTCCAAAACGTATACCATCATCTCTTGGTCCCCAATTGCAACTATAAATATCAATAAAATCTATTTTATGTCCCACAGCATTTGCTTCTATGGAATCTGTTGTTTTTAAATCTAGCATTCGTATTCCAGCAATAGTAGCATTGTATGCAACACCAATTCCACAATAACTATTTGTAGAGCCAGCAGCTATAGATGCACATCTAGTTCCATGGCTTGATTCTAAATTCTCTAAAGGTGATGGATCTTCATCCATATTTTGATAGTCATAACTTGTTAATCTATCCTAAATTCATTTAGTTAACATAAATTATATATAGATAAGTTTTATATCTTTATATAGTACATAGTTGTGATATATATCTGGATTAGTGTAATCAATCCCATCATCTAATATAGCAATAGTTACACCTTGGCCATTGTAGCCACGATTCCAAACTGGTAATATATTAATATCCAATAAAAATTGATTAGTTATTTGACCAGAATTATGCTTAATATGTTTAAATTTAATTCAAAATAAAAAATATTTGTATTTCATACAATGTACCACTGTTTACTAAAATATGGGTCTTTAATATTTAAAAGAGAACTATCGTTTATATCTTCTGTAAATGATTGAGTAGTTATTCCTCGAGGATCACGTATTTTCCATTTTTCATCTATTGCTCTCAATACCTACAATTTAGAGCATGAAATATAATTTTATTATATCTTTTAAACCTTTGGCTCATTTTTAAACTTTTCAGTTTTAGGAATTTTATTTCTTTTATTATTTTGAAATATTGTTTCATCTGGTGTCAATATATACATATCTTGAAAATTTTTCATCTTTCATAATTATTAATATTTTTAAGTTGATATTTATAATATTACCCTATTAATTAGCTTGAACCCATGTTTTTCAGCCAATTGTTTCACTTGTGCTACTGTTAAATCTTTAGTTTGAAGTAATACTCTTTTTTTGAGTATATTTTTCGCTTTTATAATCCATAAATTAGCTACAAGCATAAATATGTAACATATTATAACTCTATTGATAATTTTCATATTTAATTTGCAGATTTCCACTGTAATATATTATTACAAGTTTTTGTCACTATTTGTATTAATATTTCTAGCGTCTAAACAATATGTTAGTAGTAACTTTTGTATTCTTTTACTGAATAGAAAAATAGAACTCACTCATGATTATATATATGTGGTTGTTGTAGCATTTAAAAATTTATCTTTATTTTCAATAACCATAAATTATTATTACTAATGTAAATAATTCATCGTGGTTAGTCATCATATCAATTGTATTTTTTAATGATAAAAAAACTAAATATTTCAAAAATAAAATTCATTTAAAAAAATTTATAATCATTTTGAAACATTTGTAAGAGAGATTATTATATAGTTAATTTAATGAATGATCAATGCTCATGGGTAAATACAATTGATTCTATCATTTTATGTAGATTATTCAAATCAAACCTTATAAAATTTCAATTAAAAAATAATTTACTTTTATTTTTCTCCCTAAAAAGTGATGTATACCAAATTTTCGGTTAAAAAACCTTACAGATCCTCCTTTACAGCTAATAGTTAGGACCATAGCCCATTTATACTTTAAACCTTACTCTGTCAATTAATCAATTTATAAACATACTTCAATAATAATGAAACTTTTTATACATTGCTATATATTTGAATTGGTTTAATTTCATATTATCCTCTCTATAATTGAAATTTAAATACACTTAATCATGGAATAAAATAAAAATTATACTTTAATTAATACTATAGTATTTCAAATTAATTATTTATTATCTTAGCATTGCAAGACACCTAAAAAAATATTATACCATATAACTATGGATTGCTATGAACAATAGAACTTATTTATCGTAGACATTTTAAATTTATGCTACATAAAATATCCATAAGCTAAACCTGGAATAGCATAATATCCACATTCTGTACTGCTTATATATCAGCATCTATCAAGTTTCGAATATATGAGAAAAACTAGTAATCCATAATAACACAAAGTAAAATAGCTTCCAATAAAATTTTCCTATAATCTATAAAAAGAATAACTAATAGCATTTAAAAATATTAAAAATGTCATTATTTAAGATATATTTACCTATATTGACAATTTTTATCTTTATATATATGGTTAATGTAGTTCAAAACTTCTTATACACAGTCTTCCTTCCGCGAGTAGTAATGCGTCACCGATGTCTAACATTGTTAATACAAGAAAAATATCATTTTTAATGTTAAATAAAACTTGAAATTTTTTCTAAGTATTTAATTATATACAGTTCTATATGTACATCTTAAATAATTCATTATAATTTAAACAAGAATCCTTAAAATCATTCTTTTTCTGTCAAAATCGTGTTCAACTTCCAAAAGAGCATTGAAAATCATTTTTGTTTTTTAAACACTCACAAACAAAATTTTACAATATCGTTAATCATATTATTTAATGTATAAAAATAGCTGTAGATAGCTATATTACTTACTAAATTTGTTAAACTCTATATACAGAACTATTATATATATGGAAATAAAATGTGCTTTTTATAGACATATTAATAGGCATTTTTTGTGTTTTAAACGAATCTTTTAGATCAATTTTGCTTATATAAAACTCTAGTTAGCTATTATTTTCTATATTTACGGTTCCCATTTGGTTGAATGGATTTAAAAGAAATAGAATGAATATCTAAACTATTTCACTTACTTATTTTATATCAACTGCTGATAGTACTTATATAATTCTAATTTAATAAAATATTTAAAAATAAATTTTATAAATTTTTATATCCTTATTAAAGTAAATTTATAGGTATAATAGGATAATATCATCTATGTATATTCAAAAAATTAAATATAATGATATATTATTGTATAATTTTACTTAGATAAGAAATATTTTTATATATACAGTTTTTTTTAAGGATAAATTTCCGGGATAGCCGATTTATTCAGATCGAACACCTTCGAACATTTTCATGGATAAAGCAATCTACAAACGACTAAAAATCTAATAAAATAAACGTTCATAAGAGTTTATTTTTTAATAAATATATTTATTATATGTATAAATTAGTTTATTGTTCATTCAAATATGGTATTTCTTGTTATAATTAACGGTTAAGTCTTTATATTCCCAAAAAGTGTTAGTCTATGTAACTGATGTTTTCCTAGTAGATAAACTCTCTTACTAGCTATATTATAATAATAAATTTTTCTGTTATATGATAATGAAATAATTTAATCTTTTTGATTGGACCACACTATTATTTGGAATCCTAATAACATAGTTCATTTCTCATCATCTCCTATGATAAATGTATACTAAAATAATGGTATATAAACTATAATAAACAAATTTTTTTAGTATTATATCTGAAAACTTTGTGATTGTAATAAATTTGATGTAAAAGTAAAAAAAATTAAAATTATATAGCGATAGGTGTTTTTATACTTGTTAAGGTAGCAATGATCAAAATTAAGCTAACTTTTACCTATAAATTTAATATCAAAATAATTTAACTTTATACAGTAAGCTTATAATTTAATTATTTTTATAAATAATTCAATAATTTATTTAAATTATGCCTGAATAAAACATTATCAATGTGTCAGACTAGTTTTAAAAAAATGCTGTCGCGCATGCTCGACATAGTTTAGATACATGTCTTAGTTTAGCTTTTTTTAAACAAATAAATATATATATATACCTAGTAATAAATAATGAAGATTAGAATGTTTAAATATAGATTAAAAAAATTTATAATAAAATTCATCATTTTTAAAGCAAGCATAGTGAACAAATGACATCTTTTATGAAGCAATAACGTTAACAATATAACACTCAAAAAATAATAATAATAATAACAAGAAGCAATGCATTATGGCATATAAACGTATTTTTCTGGATCATTTTCCGATTCTTTCATGTATTCTTTTTCTATGAGATCATTACAACATTCCTTATAGTAGAGATAATTAATGTAGGTAGGTAAGTAGACTAGACGATAAAATACCAAAAAATTACTTGTATAAACTCATTTGTAGGTTTAAATCGAGAAGAAACTTGAGAAATGACAAAATCGGCAACAATAGATTTGTTAATTGATTGGTGTTTTTTTAAATACATTTGTATGGTAGACTTAAATATTTTAAATTAAAAAGCACAATAAACAGCATTTACTTGTACAAGGTGCTTTTTAGTATATTCGTCAGTCATTAATCTATTAGTAGGTAGAGGAGAACATTGCTTTGGGAGATCAACGTCAGGCACAAGATTTACATTTTTATTAGCACTATTTAAAGTTAAAAAAAAATCAGATAAAAATACAATTTATAATTACCATGTAAAAGAAACATTAACAGATATGATATCGTAATCATACAAAATTATTCTATTTATTCTTGATAATCTCACTCCAATATTATCAATATTCTATCAAATGTAATTGATTATTACAAAAAATTATACATAAATTAATACAATTAGTCCCGGTTCATATAAAGATAAGACAGTCTGATGGATAACAGCTGGCGGTAAACCCATAAGAGAACCAAGTTCCCCAATAGAAATACGTGAATATTTTTTTTTATTAAACTGTAAAAGCAAGCACGCTTGAGGAAGTGTCAACTAATTATAATCATTATTAAAAATGATCATATATCGATTAAATGTAAATAATATCAACTACTTCAATGCTATAATTTTTATCAAACAGTTTGTTACCAGTTTCCAAAACAACAGTTGATTTTGAATAGAATAAATGTGCAATTCTAGATGGATATCTTTCGGTGTAACATCTAGAAAAATTCTCAAAAATATAACAGAATATTTTAGGAATTTTCATCTGTGAATAATCTTTAAACATTTGGCTTTCAGTATGATATGGCCAAATAGTTGAATTTAATGCAACAAATGTTAAACCAATTGGTAACACTCTACCAGAGTTAGAATCGTCACTAGTAATAAACTGTTGTAGACAATAATCATCAAGTATTTGTTCCATTCTCGAAAAAATATCAACATTTGATATCATGAAAGATGTATTGTTTGTTGATACTGGATTTTGACAGGATTTACAACCAAGTGAATTATCATCCAAGCTTTCATCTAGGTAATAACGTAGATGATAGTATGGTTCAAAGTTATAGCTTGATTTTCGAAGATCAATTGCAAAAGTGAATTCAGTCAGCCTTTTTCCAACTTTTAATGATAAAGAAAGATAATTAAGTAATGTTCTTTCTGATAGACTTGATATTAAACGATTAGCTAGTATTCTTTCAGCCAAATAAAATTCATGATAACTTAAATAGGCATCTTTATTATCGATCAAATATACTAAAAGTATCTAAAAAAATTAAAATTATGATATTTCATCTAAAGTCAACACAATCCATTACAACATTATCACTTAATTTCAATCTTTAATATAAAATTTGACGACACAAGATTTTTTTAATAGTTAAATAAATCAAATATTATAATGCATGTTAAAATTTTTATATTATAGTCAAACAAATAAAACATATAGTAGTATACAAACAAAAACTTACTACAGATACTACCACTTTACTGTAATAAAAATAATTACGCTCTAAACTAAACATTTTTACAACTAGTAGTTTAAAAGAGACAATCCATAGTTAATATAGACAAAAAAACACTTATTCAATGAAAAATGTATATTTGCTAATTTTATTAAATCTTTTAAAAAAAATAATATAGAGTACCCAATCGTAGAATTTTTCCTCCAATGACTTGTGTAATTGAGTTTCACGAGGATGTAATTTGTGCCTATCAAAAAAAAATATTCAATTTGAGAAAAATAAAATCAAAATATAATTTTTTTTGTAATATACCATTCTGACAATTCTTTATGAATAAAAAATGCAATTATTGCTTCGACAGGATTTTCTTCAAATTTTGTGGAGTTTAATTTATTACGAAATGCCTATATACACACAATTTATTTATCAAATCAATAAAGCACACTTTGATGTAAATAAAACATGCAAAAATATGATGATATTAGCTTAATATTACATTTTCTACAGCAATCTTATAGCATATCAATAAAGATATGAATAAAAAATGGTGAATTAAGATGATATCCATTCAAATGGTTTAGTACATTTTAAAGAAGTAAATTTTTTTGTTAAATAAAATTATAAATCTAAAACATTTTAACCTTTAGAAGGAGCAAGTTTAACACACACATGATTCCTATTAATCTCTCAATAGCAGCACAGTTAAGAGTAATCTCTTTATTAGCATAACATAAAAATAATAAAGTAAACGGTTAATTTATTCCAAAAAATAGACATTATGTTTTTTAATATATAGAAAATTTTGAGAATTAAGGTTAAACATAATTATAATGAAGCATATTAAAACATATAGTTATACTATATGAGAGCAACACATTTGAAACTTACTTAATAAAAATTACAGTAATATTTAATGTAATGTTTTTTTAATTGTAATAAAAAATCCCTCAAATTTTTAAGCATGCCCAGTAAGCAATAAGATTAACAACTAACATGAGCAAGTAAAGTCTTTAATTCAATGGAACCGCCAAAAAACACCACTATAACATTGAAATAATGATTATAACATTCAATAAATCGATCAACCACTTCAAAGCAATACTCCTTTATAATATACATTAGTACACATTTATGAATAGCTAAGGGATATACTTTTTTAATAACTGATTCCTCATTTTTATATCTAAAAAGATGTTCATCGATGGTAACAATTAAAAATTCGTTAAAAGAATTTTTAAAGCTGGTATGAGATATCTGAGTTTTCTTGAGCAACAAATACATATTAACCAAGTCTTAATAGTTCACCAACAATTATTTTTAACTGGATAGGTGTAACAAAAAATTTTTACCTTGATAACGCTTTTGTTTCATAATAACAAAGAATTCATTGATTATTTTTTCATAGATATTGATAATTAGAGTTTGGTCCATGGATGATGTAACCTTAAGGAAATGAAATGGATTTAAAAAATGAAGCGATAATTTAATTTTGCAATCTTTATATACATAGACCAATATTAATAATTTAAAATTTTAAACAAAAATTCTTAAAGTTTAATACAAACACTTAAAATTCCATATCTATATATTTTTGTTAACATAACTATTTTTAGTAGTTTACGCCAGAATTAATTTGACTACCTTATCAAATTCTATTTTGGCAAAAAAATATTGACATCGTTTCTGTTCTTCTGTATATAGCCTCAACACCTATGAACACGATAGATTTAATAATATAAACTATTTAAGAGAATTATCTACAAGATTTGAATACGATGTATAGTCATATTTAGGTTGAGAAAAGTAATTCTTAGCTACATTTGAGTAGAATTCAGATGTGATTGTAGCATATTTTGAAGCGAAATCTTCACCAATCACAGTTTTGTACTCGTCATTAGCAAGTAACATTTGATCACAATCTTCAGATTTTCCAGATAATCTACTTGAAATTTTTGTGCAATCACCAGCACCAAGCTCAACTATTATATATTCTTTATTCAAATAGTTTTCATAGGAAAAAAAAGGTATCGATAGTATTTTTTATATATTTACTTACACAAATTTTTAAAAAGGGCTTTAATATCAGTATAATCAACAGGTATTCCATTTCTATCCAATTCAATATATTTAAACACAATTTCATACAATCTTATCGATATTGGACGATATAAATGTTTGGACCATGAAAGTAGTGCTAACTAAAAAACTATTATTTTTAAATCTATAAAATAGGAAGAAATTAAGCAAAATAAATTTTTTAATCTAAATATTTTATAATATTCAAATGAGAAAAACTTCATTCTTTCAATGAATAATTTGATAGGAAAACAAAACAAAGTTTAGAATATTTCTTCGATGTAGACATTACTTTTTATTTATTAAAATTCTCATGCTCGTAATAATTTTATATATTTAAATTTATTCAAAAAATGAAACGCGTATTTATTTACTAGATTAAAATTAATCATGCTCTAGTGGTATGGAACATTTAGCCAATATTCAACTAAGAATACAAATTAAAGAAGTAATGTCTTAAAATACTAGCTGATACAACTAAAACTAGCAGATATATACAAATTTAAACAATAAAAACAAAATTCAAAATATAAGGTTATTTATGAACTTAATATGTTCATATAAGAATTGGATTCAATTAGATAACTGCCTATTATAGTAACACATAAAAACCTCAACAAAAATTATGTTTTAAAAGTTAAATGAATAAATTAATTTAAAAATAAAAATAACAATGAATAAGCTTTTAATATATGGAAAAATTTCATTTTATTAAAATTTCTATGTCAGCAAGCATAACGAAAATACATTGTATATTTTTTGGATATATTCTTTATGAGTACAAATCAAGTTATCGCTACACCATACTCTTGTGACATATGAATAGACTGAACTCAGTATTTCCGCACCAGCCTTAAAATGTGTCCATTTTTCTATATACATCTGAATAAGTTTATCATCCGAACAATTGAACAATTCCTATATAAATTCATATTAGTCTACATTAAAAAAAATATATATTTTTTTTTATTACTTCTCGTATTTTTCTAATTTGATTGTTAATCAAATGCTCATTAAAATGATCATACAAATAGTAACATGGGTTTTTATATTCATCTACGTAATATTTAATAAAAATTTATTATTTTGAAAATATGAAACATTTCTACTTGAGATCTCTTTAGAAGTGGTCTTAACAAGAGAAATATTTTTAACCACCATGCTAGACTTCTTAGATGATAATGACAAGCAGTAATCGTATGCCCGTCTAATTTTCAACATTATTCATCATAATATATTCATAATACATACGTGTAAATGTCCATAAAATTCTGACCACTTATAAAACCATTCTTAAAAATAGTGTCCACATCATGAGCAATTTCCTCCCATCGAGTGGATCCACATTTCAAGTTGGCTAAATTATCTGTGCTCTTTAACATATTAGAACAAATTTATTGTGCAGTTAGCACTATTTAACAGCTAATAAAATATTATATCGATTGTCAAAGCAATTTTGAATTTGCGGCAGCGTTATCGATTAGCTTACGAAAGTAGGCGAACGAATTAACTGAGTGAATCTGTGCTGTCTCTCTTGATAGTGTTTTGAACTACTATTTTATATTATCATTTTAATAATTAATCGTATTTTTTTATATAAATCTTTTGAAATTAGTTAATATAATACTTTTTATCAAAATTCGGTAGCCTTCTTTTTAAATTGGCTGTTTGCGTCCTTTTACCTAATTAAAATCTATAGGGCTCAATTATCCAGTATCAATCATTAAACTATCAATAATTATTAGATTAGACATATGCTAGCTTTATTCTGTATTTGAAATTTATTTTGATATATAAATCTTATTAGGTTATATCTAAAATCTAGCGAAATCATTCCTTATTACCAACGGTTGGTGGTAGTGGTGATTTGCTTGTTATTGATAGTCTCTTAATAATCTTCCTAATTAATTACCAATAAAAAATATAATAATTTTTATGTAATGAGCAATTTCAACTTATTACCCATCTATCATACTCTAGAATGATCTAGAATTCATCTTAGATTTAGTTCCATCTACCATTAGACATGAGATTACTCAATGAAAAAATTTGAGGTATGTATTGTATCATTTTTTAATAGTTTAAACAATACTAATTATAACATTTTTAAAAATAATAGAAATTATTGTAATAAGCTAAACAGTTTTCTTTTATAAGATAAATTATATAATTTTTATAGTAATTAGATAAAAAAGAAATTTAATTAATAAAATGCATCCATACTATCTAATAATTAATTATTTAATCATCCAATTAATTTTCACGATGTGGTCATTATAATAATTACACAACACTATGGAATTGTTATTGCACTTAATAATCTACACTTAAGAAACCACATAATTATAGAAATCATTTTCAAATTATTATACTACAAAAGAAATTATACTTCTAGATTGATATCTCAAGAATGTTTAAAAATGACCAAGTCTATTCATTATGTTAGCGTCATTAACAGAGCGATAAGAAATGCAATCGATTAAACCATTTTCTCCTAGTTAATTATAGATAATTAGATTTTAATTAAATCAATTATATATTTCGTTATTAGTTGTTTTTATGATTAAATTCACATTATCACATGTATGTAATATAAGAAAAGACGCGTGAACTACATTAAAATTATAAAAAGCAATGTATGTATTAACATCTTTGAAACAAATATGTTATAAAAGAATCACAATGTTTTGGCTCATACACAATGCAATAATTGGGAAAACAACTCATTATTCTCTTTGACACTCCAATATAAAAAAGGTAAATTTATTAATTTAAAAAAAAACCTATTCAGCAATTGAATAATATATTAATTTTTTATCTAGAAAAAACCTAACAAAAAAAATATTACTCAGCTAATAAAAAAGTGTCAATCACTGTAATGAGCAATTACAACAAGTAAAGCACTCTTGATAGCATTCTAAATATTTACTATGATAAAGCTAATAAGCAAATGAAAAAATTAAAAATAATATTTAAAGAATTCAATAATTGTTGACCTTTTTATCGAAAATAAATTAATAAATGCTATGGTGGAAAAATAGGAAACATGTTACGAATACCGTCACAAAATAGATCCTTCTATTTGGGAAGCAAATATTTTTAAAAAAGTCACATAACAATAACACTTACATAATACAGATCCATAAAACAACCAACCAATAAGGTAATTTTATATCCGCTAAAATAAACTTAAAATTGTCCGCAGACAATTGATATTTAATGGCATCAATTATCTACAAACAAAGTATACTCAACGCCCTTTTTAGTGAAAATCCAACTAAACTAGCTTCAAAGTAATTAATTTTTAAACTAGGCATAATTTTTACTAATTAAGCTACCCATTAAATTTAAATAAATCTCAAGGCATGTTGTATAATATGTCTAATATTAACTATTAACACATGCATATCATTCCTTGTTCTCCAAAGTTTCATATAGGCGATATATAAATAAAATGGCTTAATATAATTGCTCACTCACCTTTAAAAAATATAAGCTATATCTCTAACTTGTTACCAAGGGGCATAATCCTTCGCGAATACTGGTGTAGGTGTGCTATTAGAGACTTTTCTGCTGCATAGTGGATTAATAGTAATTTTAAGCATTAAAATTTAAGCAATTTAATTTTTTAAAATGAAAAAATTTATCTTAGGATTATTATATTAATGTTATCCTTACCTATGCAAATCTGGCCTAAGTACTCATGCGCATTGATTAAATCGATATAGATGCGTGATCACTACTATCATAGATTGTGATAGGGTGGTAAAAATATTCCTCAAGTTTTTGAATTTTTACTCATTCTATTATATTGTAACTATGTTAAATTATAAATCTAATTGAATGTAAGTAAACTCTTAATACTAGGAATAATGTAATTAGTATTTTAATAGATTTTATTTATCGCCATCGGTTGGTGCTATACACACTTAAAATAAAGTTTGCAGCACTTTTTGACAAATATTTAAGTCAAAAAGAATTTTTTTTATTTTTAATTCGTTGGATAACAATTTTAGCACCTAATTGTTGTATAATTTTATATTTGTAATAAATTGGAGTCAAAAAATAATACTAACTTTTTAAAGTAAAAAAAAAGAAGTAACTAAAATTTTTCTACTAAATTCATAGCTATAAATACCAACTAACACATTCGTTTTCGACTGATTTCGTATGCTTGTAATCTGAAAATGCGGCAATATTAATTTATTGTAAACAATTTATTTTTTGTGAATATACACTATTATTTTTTAATAATACTTTACATATCAAAATAATCATATATTTATTTATGATGACTTGATGATAGTAATGTTTTTTAATGTGATAGGTTTTTCATAAAAAAAATTGTATTTATTAATTGATAATAACCATTTAATTTTACAATTAATTATACTTTTAATACAACAAAGGATAGCTTAAATAATAGTTAAATTTATGAGCTTTATGCATCGTAATTACATGGGAATAACTAAATGCAATATCATTATAAGATCTAAAATATTGTAATTGTAAGAAAAATTTTCATTTAAAGGCTGATTATTTTTTGTAAATTTTTATTATGAAATTATTAACTTAACATATTTTTTATAAGTAAAGCAGCCTACTACAATGTAAATTCCTCTGGACTACATCTAGAAAAAGCTTTCTTGAACAAATACTTGATCCTATTAACCAATATTTTATATTCAATAGATGGGATAAAATCTTATGTGTCAAAATATAAATGAACAATTATATTAAGCGATAACACAGACAAATTGTATTTTTTTATGTTCTTATCAATTTTTCAACAATAAGTTGCAACAGTGGAAACTTTTATTTGCTGTAACATATTTGATATTTGTGTGTTTACATCCGATAGAATTTTAAATAATGTATTTAAAACAAAATTTAACCGACACTTTTTGTCTAAAAACTGCAACTATGCACCTTACATAAATACTTTATTAATAATAGCAATAAAAAAATAATTAATAGATATTGGCGCAAATCAATAGATAGTAAATACAAATGGAATGAATTTTAATGTTTGCTTTTATCTATATGATTGGCGACAAATGATTATATCTAATCATGCAAATATATCGGAAAACTTTAAAACCTAATTTGAATTGTTTAAGCGATATATATCTGATAGTAAATGAACAAAGCGATAGCTATTAACCGAAAAATTAGATAGATAATTTTGATAAACCAAGTAAGGGTCAATAAGTTGTGTGATAATAAATAAAGTTGGCTTAGTAGTTGACACATTAGTTGAGTTTCTAATTAACTATATATATAGGATTAGAAACCATAAAAGTAATCATCTTTAATTTCATTAATAACAATAACAACAACAACTATTGTTACATATTATCACTGAACAAACAATACGACTGAGCTTTTGAGTCAGGCTTGAAGAAACTAACCTAAAATGATAAACCTTAAAGATAACCTAATACTACGAAAAAATTTTTCGAATGACAATGATAGCATTCCATCAGATGCTTCCTCAATTAATAGAATATCTTACAATGGTGAAATAAGTTCCATACCATTTTTAGTGAAAGATACTTCACTTTTGCCAAACTATACCACGTTACCATCACCAAATGAATTATCCACTGTTAATTTGTCTAATAGCAACCCCTCAATTTATAAGACAGAGGCAAACTATAAATATAACAGTAGTAGTAATGAAAGTAACTGCACAACTAATAGTACTGATCCATTAAAAATATTAAATTCTATTAATTCTTCTTCTTGTGATGGAAACCATAACAATATATTTGGTATAGTAAAGAACAATAAATCAACTGATAGTAGTCCTCTTAATTATGCAAATATAAATTCTTATAATATTCTTAATACAAAATCTAACAATTTTTCTTCTGCAAATAATAGCCCACATCAACATCGTTTTCTAAACAATGTGAATTCCAGCAATACCATACTACGTGATAAACTAGTAGGTTATCAAGATACTGGCATTGAACAATTAAATCCATTATATACCAGCTCAAACAATCATAACACTATTGCCAATACAAGCAGTAGTAGTAATAATTATAATAATACACATGATAATCAAAAAATTTCTAATTCAAATAACAACACACAAACAAATCCAATACTTTTTGCCAATTACAATTCTGATTTTTGTTCTACACCAAAAATCTTTAATACCACAAGTATAGATCAATCCTATCCGGATGACTACATATCAATCTATGGTAATCCAGTAAAAAAATCTACTTTCAATGACGATAAAGTTATCAAAAGTATATTTATATATATATAACACCTCTTTGTATTGATAAAGTCAATCGATATGATTAAAAATGGTTATTAATAGTATAATAAACTGGGTTCCCACCATATAATTGTTATTATTTGTAGTTACTTAATATAATATTTAATATATGTAACTATGATTATGTAGATCTAAGTGATAATTTAAAGGAATAAAGACTTTATAAGACTATTTTTAGATCATTTTATTACTTTTTGAATAAAATTTATTATTTAAATTCGATTATTTAATAATTTTTAATATATAATTTAGCTAAAGATGAAATTTCAAATGAGTTTAAGAATAATAGTCCAACAATAACTAATCCTAGTGTTAATAACAATGGTCCTTCAAACAAGACAGATCATTTAAATAGCAACAATTACCTACTGAACAATGATATAATTGGCAACATTCTCAATCAAAATAATTTTCATGAGCAATGGTATAATATTGACAATCATAAAAATAGTAATATAATACATACCAATGAAAATCTTCCATGCAAGCCTCCATTAAATTTAAGTATATTCAATTCTCCAATACATTATCAAACCTTACCAGCTAATAATGCAATTAAAAATTATAATTCGGCTGGATATATTCCTTTAAATTCAACAAACAATTCAAATGGTATTATGTTTGGTAAAACTAACAATGATGCTATACCTAGTGATAATACCTTTTCTAATGTTTTCCCTCCTGTTTCTGCTACATCATTTGATGCTAATAGTTCTATAAAAGCAAAAAACACAGATTCTTTAAACCAATGTGAAAAATTGACACCGACATATCTAACGAATTTTCCTAATGAAAATTTTGTATCCACAGGAAATCATCACTCTACAAATATTTACAAACCTAGCCAATATGCCATGAATAGTCCTAGTAAATATAAAATTTTAATAAATAAATGTTTCTTTATAGCATATTATCAACTTATTTAGTTATAGATAGTTTAGCATGTAACAGAAATTTTTGCCAACAAGCACATCCAGTTAATGTTATGCAACATCCCTACATTACACCAATAAGTCAACTCTCTAGTGATACACTCAAAACACCCACAAATACAAGTATATTATGAAATTTTTTTATAATAAAATTATTTAATTAATTATATAACATAGATTGTCTAAATTGTGGTCAAATTATTACAACAATGTGGAAAAAAGGAGGAGCTTACCACCTTATGTGTTCTTCCTGTGGGTTTGTATATAAATTCAGTCAAAGCTCTAAATTTAATACACCTGGCAAGAAAAAATCTGTAATGTTATCATATAAAGTTATGCTTTTATAATTATTGTCATTAGGGTGGAAAGAAAAAGGTGGGCGCTTACTGTATAAACTGTTTCACCACACAAACAACACTTTGGAGAAGAAATTCTGATGGTGAATCTGTATGTAATGCTTGTGGATTATATTATAAACTTCATAAAGTATTCGAAATCATAAAAACATTATTTTAATACTTTTTTTAAAAAAAAAGGTTAACAGACCGCTTTCCATGAAGAAATCTACTCTTCAAACTCGAAATAGAAAACCCAGAAAAAAGTTTGAGCCTACTTTTTCATTGAAATAAAATCACCTTATGTCCCTTTTATTTATCTTTCCTTTCATTTTTCATAGCTTATTTTGTCAAAACTTTAACTATTAGTTAGATTTACCCTTTAAAATGGCAGTATTTATGTTGAATTAATCATAAATATGTTGAATTCTCTTATTTTAACTAAAAAAAGTTAATTTATTGGAAAACTATATGAAACTTTTATATATCTCAAACCTTATAAAACTAATTTATAATTGCTTTGCACACAGTAACTTTATACGCGTGGGTAACAATCACCATTTCTGAAGATAGTTTACAATTTAATATTTAATAATTTAAAATTTATAAAAATTTATTGAAATTTTTTTCATTTAAAAGCTATAAAATAGGACTATACCTAAATTATTAGAATGGTAGTTTTGAACAACGAGGGCGCTTCACTACCACTATACTTAATAAAATATGACTATCTTATTACAGAAACTTTAAAATAATCTATTTATTTTTCAAAAAAAAATGTATCATACTTTGCTATAAAAAAAAGAAATACCTGTATTAAATTAAACGGGATCCATTATGAATTTTGCGAGTTTTTAATTCTGTTATTTGAACAATCTAAAGAACATATATAGACTATAGTCAAGTAAATAAGATTTTAAGTAATAAAACTATTGAAATAAATTGAAAACTTAAAAAATCATTACATTATATTTTCTTATGATGTGTTTTATATAGATAATCCAATAAAATTTATCATAAATGTATTACACAGAATAAAAATTGTCCTTTATGCTAAAAGTCACTCAAAAACTTAGAATTTTTAATTATATATTTATAAGTTGAAAGATCTTTTCTATTCAATAGTATTAGGTGAAATAGATAGTTATGAGAGACCTACTTAAAAATAAAACTGACCATGTTGTGTGTAAGGAACTGCTGTATCATAGTGAACTAAAACCAACACCACTTGTTTTTCGAAAACCAGCATTAAGAACTCAGAATCTATACCACATCACAACTCGATTAATCACCACAACCTTGGTATCTCCCACTAAATCATATCATCAACTCTAATTTATATAATAGTCCTCAAAAATTTATTTATCGCATATCATGTAACACAACCATTATATTTTAATACAAAATAATTTACCAACTGGCATTTTAGTTTTAAAAGTTTCAAAAAAAACACATTTATCTATAGTTTACATGTGTATCACTAAAAATAAAAACTATTAGTAACAACCCATAAATTTTATCAATTGTAAACAGTAAATTAAACAATATAACAGACACATGTACAATATTAAAAAGAAATATGATATGAATTTGTATCACTAATTCGAACTATTTTCCCAATTTGCTTACATAGAGTACTAATAAAAATTTATTATAATTCTTATAAAATAATAAATAAAGTTACCATTATTTCCTCTAAGAAAGATATCACCATATTTGGCTGTAAGCTATAAAAAGCTATATTAATTCAAAGTAAATCTTAAAAGGATACCTGTGCACTCTCGTATTCTTCCGCATGTTCCAAAACTATATTCATGTAGCCATCTAAGCACGTTAGGATACCTAAAGTACAATGAAATTGAGCATTTACTAGCCAAAGTGTTAACCTCTATAATCTACTCCTGAATTTAATTTCACTATAACTAAGTTTCCTATAAGGTTCTTTAGATATGCACTAGGATTCAATCTATCACTTCCACTGGCATGAGCAACAGAAGACATTAATGTGTATGCGCATAGATCTGCGTGCACATGTTTGTGTTATGGTGTGTAGGTTCATTTTGATTCTTGATTTCCAATAAGAAAACAAGTTGACTATATTTTTTTCAAATACTATTTTTAAAGGTTTTTTTATATAAATAAATATTTTTTAACATAAAAATAGCTGAATTTATGCTTTCTACAAAATTATTGTTAGTATCTTGTACAACCTTGTATGCATAGTTGTGACTCAAAACAAGTTATTTTTTAAGTTTCCTTAGGTTTTTTTACATTAAAGTATATGCTATAACATACATAAAAATATGGCCATCATAATAAGAAGTTAAGGAGAGTACGCATGTATTTGATCATGCTATTTATTGGATATACGACTATAGTTAACACTTGAAGATATTTAGTACTTTTTATATGATTTTGCTTGTTTCCACATTAATAACAGATGTTAACGGTATTTATATTTAGAATGATGCTTATAGAATTTTCTATCCGCTACTAATAAGCCGCATATCAATCATTTTTGTTTAGTGATTTAAAAACTCATTTAAGAATTAAATAATTTTAACACGTTATTCAGTATTATGATTAAAAAGTAACTATATAAGACAATGCTATAGCTAGACATATTTTAATAGATATTGACTATAATTCAAAGATCCAAAAAAAAGTACTTGTAAGTATCGCTATATAAACTATTATATCACCAAAAAGTTAACTTTATGCTAAAATAGAGTATTAAATAAATTTATATTCCTAACATTATTCAATGGGCTATTGTTAATGGCAATATTGGAACAAAATAGCCTTTTAAACTTTCCTTATGTGTTGTTGAACTTGGTATAAATGTTCTATAATTAGAAATATAGTGATGTGAATTGGATGGCATTGGAATGATGGTATGTTGGAGGATATAATTTTCAAATACGCTATTTTTTTTAACTACTAGTTGTAAAAACATTTCCTGGAATTTTATTAACAATAATTTAAGATTTTATAATATTAAATTAAATAGTCGATTAAAATGTTTAATATATTTATATATGTCTTGCATCGCATTTGTTTATATACATGGGTACACAAAATATCTTCTACAATAGTAAATTTACCACTCAAACTCCATGTTCTATAATAATATTGTTTAAAATTTCTTTAAAAATATATTAAGATCTTTTTTTTAAATAATAAAAACCTTTTTTTAAGTTTTTTTTTATAATAAAAATTAAAAAAAACTGTAACAAGTGTATTCTACAGCTTATTAATTAAAAATTTATTCCCTTATGCATTTTTCAAGCTTTATTTGATTTAAAAAAAATGTTCTACGTCATTTTCTAGATAATTCTTATTTAATGGGCAATTAAACGAATTAATTATAAAGTACGACAATTTTAACGAACCTGTGCGAATAATGGTTTTATATGTTTAACTAACTGGCAAAAAGTTATATAGTTATTATTTTATAGCTATCAATGTTATTTATTTTCTATGACAAAATTTTAAAAATAATTTGATTAGGTATTTTACTCATTTTCCTTTTTATCACTATCACATATTATTTATAATTTTTATTAGGTAATGGATTTCATTTTTTTTATAAATAAAATTTTCAAAATTTTTAAGTTTAATTTCAAATCTAAATTTTATCACTTCCCTTCCCAATTATGTACGAGTTATACCGAAAAGTGATGGTGAACGTTTAATCTGCTTAGATTATGAGAGATAAAGAAAAATTGTTTTATTCTTAGTGTAATTTTGAAATTTTTTAACTATTTATGTGTTTAAAAACATAACTAAAATTAACTTAATAGTTTTATTTTTTCGTTGCTATATATTTGTTGTGTAACATTGTTATAGGGTCTTGATGGACAACACATTTCATGTATCATATATTTTATTTACTGAAAAAAAAATAACAGGATAACTTTATAATAAACAGATAGTTAATTAAGATTATGTAGATATATCGACTAAAACATCATCAATAGCACTAAATAATATGATAAATATGTACAAAAGAATGAAAAAAATGTGATGAATGTCCTATTAGACTTGGGTGGGAAAACATTGGTAGTTTTTGTCAAGTCTTAGATTGTAAATAAAACTTGAATTATTTTTTTTCTCACAATAAACTAATATCACCCATGTGTTTGATATTTGAAAAAGTTGTTTTAATAAACAGTAGATTATGATAGATAGATCAATAAGGGATATAGATATTTTTAAAAATACTTTAATTATATTATTTAATAGTTTATTTTTATTTAATCATTTTTTATTAATATTAGATGAAGAAAACATCGAGAAAAATAGAAATTCTTTGCTTCAGATGATATCTGATGATACATTATAGAGAGATGGTAATCTAGATATTAGCTTATCTTGATAATTCACATATTTATCTGATTTTTTTATAATTTTAAATAAAATTTTTTTATTAGAAATTAATTTCTAACATCACTTATAATGTATATTTTAACAATTAAATTAATGTCATATCTAAATATATACATAAAAATTGGACTAAATAGTTCATTTATTTTCACAATATCAATATATTAATAATCAACAAATTTATATAAATACTTTTAAAATATAAGTTATGAATCAGTAATATTGGATTATTTATTGTACATAAAGTTATATTATTAACTTATTTTAGAAGAAATATATTCAATTTGCTATTGATCTTAATTTTTAGTAAAACTCATAGTAAAAAAGATCATGATAAAATTGTATCATTTATTCTTATTGTTAACATATTATTAAAATACTAATATTTAGTATGGACTAGTAGTGGTAAAATTTTTTAAACAAATGAATATAATTTGTTATATATTTCCTTCTTATATTAATATAAACAATTCCACCCAACCAAGTTATACTATAAAGAATGAAATATGTCAAAGTATAGTTTACTTAAAATCACTTATTATAATAATAATAATAAAATTTTAATTTTT
>JRUX01001438.1:61534-77931 GCA_001407235.2 Kudoa iwatai
TATATTTATTTATTAATAATTATATTCAATTAAATCTATTTTTTATCTAAAAAGAAATATATAAAATATTTTATATGTTAATGTATTTTTAATGTTGACTTGATGATATATAATAATAAAATTTATCATTAAGCTAAGTAATTAAATTTTTGCATGAATTAGGTACTACTAAAGTTGGTGAATGTTTAGATATTGGAAGAAAACAATGTGATTTTGAATTGATAGAAAAAAAATCTATATATGTAAGAATTATATATGAAAATGATCTCTATCAACAGTATATATAATCTAAACAATTTCTAATGAATATAAATAATATATTAGAATAAAAATTGATCAATTAAAAGAAGATATACAACATGATTTAACATATATTAAGGAATATATGTATATAAAGGGACAGAAAAATTATGAGCTATTAAATAGTCATCTGAGTGGATTATATAATATTTTAGATTCAAGTTTTAATATAGTTACAGGAGTAGTTTCTATTATTTAACTATTAAAAAATAATACGCTATTTAGCATGTTGATACCACACAAATACTAATAATTACAATGGAAGAATTTATTATTGGATTTATTACCAATCAACAAACTGAAATCAATAAAAATATCTATGTGTCAGATATTCAATTTAGAAAAAAAGCTTACACTATTGCTGCTAATAATCTTAATTGTGTATCACCTACTAATGTAAAATCACTTCTCACTCAAAAACTTATATTAGTAACTATATAAATATATATTGCATAATATTTTATGTAATTATATGTTAGAACTATTTACATTCCAATTTCAATGATAATACAGTATTGAACAATTGTTTACCAAAAAGTTTTAGCAAAAATTTAAATGGTGAAATAATACAACCATTATGTGCTCAAAGCATAGAAATAAATCGAGATATTATTATGAAAGGAAACTATTCAGTAAATGAATGTTTTAATGATATAAAAAAGATACTTAAAGATCAAAAAATTAATATTATTTTTAAAAAATACAATATAAAAAATGTATTTAAAGGAATTTCTAGTGATGATTTAACACATTTCAAAGTAACAGCTATAATTACAATATATGTGTCATGTGATCTCTAGTTTTATAATACATTTTATACCTCATATAATACAACATTTAAAAATATAATAAAAATAAATAATTCAATGATTAATTTTCTTTGTGATATTGAACGACTAACTTCTCATCAAGTATGCTTGATCATTTATTTCATTATATTATCAAATTAAATTAGAATATAACTAAACTAATGGATATCTGTATATATGTTATTACGATAGAAGTTATACTATTGAATAGATATTTATTCAATGAAACATGTCTTTTTTCAGCTTCTTCAGAGTAAAAATTATATTACTCTTATTATAACAATTTAGTTTATAGTCATTACTCAATAATAAAAGATCAAAAATATTTATTTGGTGATCCTAGAATTGGTATTAATTTAGCTTATAATACAAGTTTTTTTTCCTTAGAGTAATCATATTACATACAATAGTTTAATAATATATTTTAATGATAATACATTTAGAGTGTCACGTGATCTTTATTTAAATTTAGAAGATGGTAAATTTAACACCAATATATTACAAATGAAAATTCTTGTTACAAGAAAGATATCATATGCAAAAATTTTCATTGTTCTTTCAATCTTTTTACTAGCACTTATTATAGTTTCTCTTCAAGTTATATTAGTATTTATCATTGTTAGTTATAAACGTTAAAATATCTATCTATTCTATTGTAAAATAAATTTTTCTTAATATTATTTACCATTCTTTTTTAAGTATACATTATTGGATAAGATAAAATGTGTCATTAGTATTAAAAAATGATTATAACACCTAATAATATCTCATCTGTTATAATAACTTTATATATATATTTGAATAGAATATAAAATAATTCTCTTTTTATGTTAAAATAAAAAGCTTTTAAATATATTTTAAAGGAAAACCCTACTTGATCAAAATTGACTATCATCGATCGATGCTTAATAGGATCATATTAGAATTGATTATTAACGCTTTTTAATAAGAATTTAATACAATTATGAGTTATCTACTATTACAACCTATAAATAATTACTAAAGCTATATAGAAGATATGGGTTAGTGTATATCGATCCTTTTCGCATAGATAAATCTTCATTATATAATAATTGTTTTAAATACAAATTGATAGATTAAAGGTTATGTTAAAATGCTATAAAACTATACATTTTAAAGAATAGCCTACTTATAGTAACCTTATTATTAGTACTGAATGCTTATGTCGTTACAAGAACATAATCAACATATTAATTAGAATAAGATAATGTCAACATATAATATATATATTCATTATTTTTCATATTACTTACTGATCATTTTCTATTATATCTACTAATTAATCATCTTTACAATACTTTCATGACTAGTTTAATAATAAACATATTTAACATCTATGAACTATATTTATAGTAACTAAGTATAGGTTAAACTACATTTAATTTAAAAAAAAGAATTTTAAAAGTGAACATAATATGATTTTGTAGAGTTTTACACATTAAACATGATTATACCTCTTATCTATGTGTGAATATATCCTATAGTATGCTTATAAGAAAATTATAAACATATTTTTATTAAAAGAATATGAAAAAATACATTTATTTGACTAAATAAATTAATTACCTTATAAATGCTTTAAGCACCAACCAAACCCATTGACCATTCATCAACTTTAGAGTGCGCGCGCACTTTAAACATAAGATGGTATGATATTAAAAAAATTATAAATTATTACTATCATTATAATAAATAAATTAAATCTATTTAATAGAATATGGATAAACTATAACAGACAGGATGAAAGTAATAATAATTCATTAGTGATCATATTAGATCTATTTAGATATGAAATAAATAATAGATTTGCTTTTAAATAATTTTTTTTAAATTATTCATATATATATCCATAAAGTTTATAATGTAGTATAATTAATATATTCATAGCTTGGGATTGTGTATATATGCTCACGCATCATTGTATTTGTATAACATGAAGACAATGCACGCTTAAAGTTATATTATGCTACAAGTTTAAATTATTATCAAATGAGATCATTTTAAAGGCAATATTTAAAGTAAATAATATAAAAATATATAATTAAATTAATTTTCTATAAATATATATATATAGAATTATAATATCAACTATTAGTAGTATGTATTGTCATCAAAAGATTGTTTAAAGGTGTGAATAAAGACAATTTATAACAATTGCTTCGTTAGAATACTTACTTACAACCGAATCAATATATACGTTAAGCAAATAAAACAATAATCATCAAATAATAAAATTAAATTAGCAATGACTCATAACTATTCAACTAATCCATTTCTAACTGATGATAATGATAACATCAATACAATTCCAAACAATATAACACAAGTTTTAGTATCAAATCAGCATTTTTATTAATAATTTTTATATTAATAATAATTATTTACATTTTAATTAGAAAAAATACAACAAATCAAATTTTGATGAATATTTTGAATCTCATTATATTTCACAAGAACAAATGAATTGGTTCAAATGTCATTACAAACAACTTATAGATGATATTATACCCAATCTAAGTTAATTTTAGTATAATATATTGTGTAAATTATTAATTTTTTTTAGATTTCAAAAATAATATCAATCAAATAATAACTATAGTATTGAAATATTTAAATAATAAAAATATTCAAAATCAACCTCTATCTATGATAAAAATGTTGTTAACCATTTGTACTATATTTATTTCAACAACTTCATTAAATCAACCTGTAGTATTGATTTTATTAACTATATTTATGGATGAATTATGGCTTCCATTTGAGTATTAGTTTATTCATATTAATTCTAACTAGTTTTTACTATTATTAATATTATGTTTTATAGAAATTTTGATCAAAAATATCACATGACTGAATTATTACTAAAATATCATGATATATGCTTTTGGAAACATTTAAATAATGTTGAAAAATTAAATTTCCATATTAAAAATTATATAGTAATAGTCTCAATTAGAACAACTACATATTTATAATATATATTTAAGGATATGGAACTGATGATAAAATCTATACCTTATGACAATACTAATAATAATATATTACTATCAATTTTAATAGAATGGATGGATAGTCAATTATTTTGGTGGCTACATTGTTTCTATTTATCTATATTAATAGGTGTTAGGTATGATAATATCATCCATTACACACACACACACCACATATATCTAACTAATATTTTATTTAGAGATATACTTATACATTGTAATAATAGTCTATCAATAAAAAGTACTATTAAATAATATTATTTATATATATATATATTAATCTAATTTATTATTGATTTTAGATACTATTTTGGATGTATTTTCTAAAATGAAAACTAATGATCTAGAAGATTTGTGCTATATAACAAATTATTATATAAAATTAACACCCTATTCTAGTATAGATATTTTAATTGAAAATATCAATCATACATCTACCAATAATATTTTTGACTATTTCTTACAAATTGAACCATATGAATTACTTTTAGCAACCAATATAATTGTATTTTTATAACAATAAATATTCCATATATTTATTATTTACTAAAATATCATACTATAGGATGAATCTACATGTGATAATCAACTTTATTCAAAACAAAAATTAAAATATATTGGATTAGATTTTCGAAATACACAACAACGTATCCATAATGGCTATTTAAATTGTATGAAACACATGGATTTTAACTTTGTAAATACTTTATTTAATACATGTATAATTTATTGTTAAATTTAGTGTCTATCATCAACTAATAATCCATATCATATATCCAATGATATACTTTCTTCTTGGGTTACTATGTTTAATCATTACTTTATTCCTTCTAATAATACTCACTATGCTATTCTTTTTAATGATCCATTAAATATTAATTATGAATTATTTATTCAATTCATTGAAAAAGTATCTTTCTTTTATGAGAATCATTTTATTATTCTATCTATCAATTTAGATTTCTCTTGATCACGTGGCTATTATAAAAAATGGTTTCCATGGTAATCAAGCATTTTAATTCTAAAAATAAAAAATGAATGATTTTTTTATAATAAACTAATATAATATATAGGTATATATAAAGTGTTAGAAGAAAAAAATCATTTAAATAATTTGACTATTGAAAAAGATGATATAATAAAAGAACAACATGAAATAATTAATAATGAGGAATTAAATCATCCTTCCAAGGTTTTATTATATTATAAAATAGTATGTTGAATATAGTATTAGCAATTAGAAGATATCAAGTGTTGTTTTACAGCAGTTATTAAGGAAATAGATCATCATAAAATACACTCATATACAGGAAACTATCCATCAACAAATACACTACAGTAATAAATCAACTTTTTATTTTTTTATAATCATATTAAAGTTATTTTCGAGTTAATAATGAAGAACTAGTAGTTACACCATGTGAAAATGAACATAAAAATAATATACTAAACTATACCCACAAACTTGTCAATATTACTAAAATAACTCAATTACAAGAAAACAATAATGAATATAAAATATATTTTTTAAATCATATATTCCATATTGAAAGTAAAGATATAAATATTGAAATTATAGTGAAATTAATAGAAAAATGCTTTAAACAAAGATTAAATTATCTATAAATTATATAAAGAGAAAAAAATTACCCCTATTCATATGAATTGTTAAGTTTTATTATTTTTAAACGATCTACTTACTTATTGTATTGTTTTTTTTTAAAAAAACGTTTATAACTTTATAAAAATTAGATTATTAAATTGTTCTAATAATTATATTCTATTTAAATACTTCATATGGTCATTTTTTGATATAATCTTTAAAAAAAATTAACTTACTATTACTAACATTATGTAACTACCTATAATACCGTACGTATATCGACATGATTACTAGTAGATTTTTATCATTAACATTTAACGAATATAAATTTAAATAGTCATTTTATTTACTTTTATATAATATTATCTGCTATTTAATATTATAAGTTTTTAATTTCTTACCTAATAACATTTTTTATAAAAAAACTGATTCTAAAATAATGCATTTAATTATGATTACTATTATTAAATTGATTAATATATTTATAATAAATAATTTAATCTATTTATTTACTTTTTTTATATTATCATATATCATATCCAAGTGAATAAAAAATAATATCTATTTACAATTTTCAATCTCTTAAAAATGGTTTTTTTTAATATATGAGGAGAATTTAAAAATATAAACTATATAACAGTAGTTTTACTAAAGTAATCTATCATATATTCTAATTTTATTTAATTTCATAAATAATTTTACGTGATTATATTCACTTTTACTTGACAATGTGGTACCATTTTTTTTATTTTAAAAGTAACGAATGATACCGAATTACATGTCGATCAATTAAATTTATTTAAATTCATAATAAATTTCATCAAATCAATATATAATTTTTCTATTTTTTTGTTATAAAAATATTGTTTTGTAATCAAATAAGTTGAAAATAAAATCCCTCTAATCGTTCAATTCTATATGTATTTAAAAATGAACCCTTGTAGCTTTTTATGTAAACATTTTTAATTAAAAGTTAACTACTATTATTATATATTTATAATTATTATATAGTATTTCTATTTAAAATGAGTTTTTTTTTTAATTTATTTACCATTAATTTGATATATACTACATATAGATCTGTATGTCTATCTTTTCTAATATATAGATATATTATTCATTATTTTAGATGAAAATCATTATATTTATTTAAATTTTTCAAATTAATATTATCTCATAATTATCAATTAAAATTAAATAGATAATATAATTGAATAATATTGAAAAAATAATTCACCAATTAACACACAAAATAACTATAATTAATATTTAATTGATGTTATTTATAAATAATTAATAAATAATAGCAAACATTTACGAATAATTTAAATAAAATGAACAATTTGAACGATGCCAAAAGATTTTCTTATTAATGGATGCTGTTGACAATAGTAACAGTCATGTTTTATTTATTGATTATGAGAATTAACACAATTTTCGTTTTCAACTTTAAAAGTGCATTTATCAAACAAAGAAGTTTTTGTTGATATATCTAGATTGAAAAAATAAAATGATAATTTTTTGATAATATCAAATATAATGCCATAATTCAAAAAAAATTACCCTTATCATCTGAATTAGAGTTGATAGTATTAACACCACAAAAAAGCTGCCGCTGCTGCTGTTGAGTCATAGTAAAAATACTATTTTCATTGCATTTTGTTGGTGTAAAAGTTGTATTTGATGAATTTATTTGATTGCTATAGTTTTGGTGATGTTGTTGATTAAGTGATAATGAAATAGAGTCACTATTGCCAGTAGTACAATCATTATTTGAATGGCTACCATTCAAATTATTGTAATTGAGACCATTTATAATCACTTCATCCAATAAATGTCGTCTTTGATTATCACTAATAGTGATGGTAGAGATGGATGAATTATTGCATCTGCTATCTACCATAGTTTGATCGTGATTATTAATGGAAGATAGTGGTAAATTATTTCCAGATGATAATGATGATGAAGATGATGTTTGTTTATCTGCAACGCTATAGCAATTTCCATCTTCTCCATTAGTAACAAATTTTAATGCATTTTGGACATGAATATTATTGTGTAGTGGATGATAATTTACCAAGTTATTCTAAAAAAATTAATAATAATACACTACTACTCTTAACATAAAACTATTGAATATACTTGAATAAAGTTATTGCTAGCAAAATTATTCGGAGAATTAGCCATTATATAATCATGTGGATATGTATTAGTTTTAGATACACTCTGAGATTGAATGTTAATTTTTGATAAAATATTACTACTTTTATCATCAAAGCAGTTGTTTTTGTTATTGATATTATCCATATTACTTTGAATATTATTACTACTACTGCTACAGCTGTTAGCAAGAAAAGGATTGATTGAATACATATTGTAGTTACCATTGATACCTACTTTACCACCATATCTGGTGTCATCTTTATTGGTTATATAGTGTTGTGAGTTACTTTTTTCATCATCTAAAATATTTAAAGCATAGTTTAAATATTTTCCATTTGAAGAATGTTGGTTATCATAAAATGATGAAGATGATGATGTGTTTAAGTTGTTTATACCACTGCTATTTAAAATCATACCCTCATATTTATGATTGTTAGTACTATCTATAGATTTTCCAATGTAATTGTTTGATGAATATTGATTATGTTGAGTATTATCTGTTAATGGCAAACCATTTGGAGGTATAGTATCAATTAGATGTTTAATAGAGACAGCATTATTGCCATTATTATTAACCAATCTATTGGGTGTATTTCTGTTTAGTAGACTATAGTTACCATTAATATTACCCAAAGTTACAAAGTTGTTAAATTTATTTCTAATAATATCACAATTTGGTATATTATTGTTATTGTCATGACTGCTAGGTGGATTTAAAATAGCAGTTCTATCATTTAAAAAGGAAGTAGAAGATGGGGTATAATAATTAAAACAACCACCACTACCACCATTAATTATTGTTTTATTGTTATCACTAGAAGCTATTCCAACTTGAGAAAGATTAGATTGGGAATGTTGATGATGCATGGACAATTGATGCATATATTCTGGATAGAAAATAGGATGTATGGATAGATTTGAATTTTCTGGCGTCACAACATTCCAATTATTAAAAAGACCATGTGTAGTAAAATCGGATACATAATTACCATTAAAACCACCAGTCAAATCAGCAAAATACTATCAATTTAAAAAATAACGTTATTGTATTGATTATTAATCAATATCATTTATATAATATAATAAGTTTAATGTTACTTTTTTGGTTGTAATTTTTTGTTTTCTTCTAGGTTTATATTTGTAATTAGGATGTTCAATATTGTGTTGTATTTGTAATTTTTTTGCTTCTTCAATGTATGGAGCTTTTTGTTTATCATCTAATTTTTTCCATTCTGCTCCTAATAGTTTTGAAATTTCTGAATTATGCATTCTGGGGTTTGTCTAATAAATTAAAGTTAATATATTTTTATATAATTTATATAAATTGTGTAAAAAATATTTGTTTAACACAATACTTTACATTAAACTTCTATTGATATTATATTAATAATAATAATATGTTAGACAAAAATTGCTAGCTAAATAAAAATTTATTTTTACGTTAACAGTCCCTAATTTTTATTTAAAATTACTT
Source organism: Kudoa iwatai (assembly GCA_001407235.2). Lineage (NCBI taxonomy): Eukaryota > Metazoa > Cnidaria > Myxozoa > Multivalvulida > Kudoidae > Kudoa > Kudoa iwatai. The sequence continues at coordinate 70,895 of JRUX01001438.1, forward strand.
TATTAGACAATTTAAACTAAATTACATATTATTTCAAGTCTTTTATTATAAAATTATACTCATTTTATAGTAATAATACAATAAAACTATTGTAAAATATCATTTTTGGATTTTCATACTAGAGAAATAAATGATATATCAATAGTTTATATTATTAAATAATATAAATAACAAATTTAAATTAATTCTACTGTTAATATATTCATCATTTTTTGAATGAGATTGATAAATTATCAATTACAACATATGAATATTAAGAAATGTATTAATTATAGTCTGACTTGTTATACATAATATCATCAATATATAGTGCCATAATGTAGTATAAATTATTTATTGATAACATACAGTTATATTAGTTATATGATAATTATAAAATATTTAAACATTTCAAATAATAAAGAATAAGTTCAATATCATAATGGTTAACAATAAATATAAAATAAATGAAGATGAACAGATAATAGTAATACCCTAGCCATTTCTTTCCTTTTTTCTTTACTCCATACCATAAAAGCATTCATTGGTCTTTTTATGTGATTATTATTGTTTGAATTTTTATTTTCAATATTACTAGATGATTTATCATCACTAATATCGTTATTGTTATCTTCATGTTCATCTTCATCTATAGCATTTTGTATGGAAGGTATAATATAGCTATTTGAAATATTGCTATTATCATTACATAATGATTGAATACTATCATTAAGTGTAAATTCATCTTTGTTTATGGTTACCACGGAAGAAGAATGACAACTCTCATGTTGATCTTCTTTATGATTTGAAATGTTACCGAACAAATTTGTTGATTGTTGCATTGGATCCATTTATAATTTATTTCTTATTAATTTACAAATAAATATTGTTAGCTCTTTTAATCACTAGCTTGCTCTCTCTCTCTCTAAACAACATATAGAAAATTTATATTTTAAAACATTATTTAAATTATCAATCGTATATAATGTATACATTTAGTTTGAATATGTGCGAAAATAGTTGGGGTTTTTCAACAAATTAAATAAAAATATATAAAATTTGATATATCAAAAAAGAATTGATTTTATAATCTTATGATTAATCGGTTTCAAATGATGATTTGTATAGGTTAGTTATATATGGATGATAAAAATAGTAGTATCACTGATGAAAATTTTCATCATCCAAATAAAATCATAAAACCCATCATAATAGATAAGAAAATTACTGATATATTATATTAATACTATTCAATAGAACCTTTAAAACACAACTACCCATTCTATACTGTTATACAGCTGTGAACGGCATTGTCTATAAGTATAAATTTAAAGTATAAAACAACGTTACATCATTGAACCATTATGAAGAACCCCATTCGCATATACAATTGAGAATTTAAACATAGAAGTAAAAGCAATACCTTTGGAAATATTCTATTAGAGATAAATATAAATAACAATAATATCAATTAAAAGCGGCAATAGCGCCTTAATCATGGGAATTGACTCATGACTAACCGACAATTACTATATCAACAAAAACAACTATTGTTTTCCATGACAACAGGGAATATCAAGATGTTAACTACTTAATCCTTATTAATTTTATTAAAACAGTAAATTTTTATATTAATTATGAATTATTATAATAGAAAGTAGTATCAAATATTAATACTATATGATATTTAAAAAATTTAAATGATAAATTGTTAATTGAAATAGAGTATTTTGGTTATCAATGGTTTCTAAATATTCGTACCTATTGAAATCAGTTTATAATCAATTAGTAAACATCAACCAATCAATTAAAATCCTATTATAAATTACTACATCTAATTATTATCTATGGTAATAAGCTTTTAAATAAATTAGATTTTATTTTTTTTTGTGTCTAATTCTATTAAAATAATTGAAAATACGTTTTTATTATTATCTGACCAATATTAATCTATCATATATCATTGTTCTATAGAATTTTAATATATTGTTTTAATAGCAGATTAATTTTTTATTTTAATCTGTATAAAAAAAAATCTTATTTAGATTAGTTGCTTCATTGTAGATCATATCTAGTAGATAGTAAAATTAGAATGCTAAAGTCATAAGGGATTGTTATTAAATACATTTACAACCATATCTACATATTTTTATTGTTTATATAAGCCAACAAGTGAAGTATTCTATTGTAGGAAATGTTAATCACATGTTAGGAATCAACTATCTTATCTATACTAGCAATATTCTCTTGAGATAGCTTTGACGGGTACCACCTCAGCTATTATCATGAAACAATTGATGTAGTATATTGTTGAATTTATATGTAGATTTATTATAATAATCTATAAATTTATTGTTGAGGTTAGTTTATTATAAATAACGAATATATTGGATCCAATTTTAAAAGTAATGAACTATTATTATTATTATACCTATCTATAAAAAATTTATATCACTTAGATATTAACTATCATTTTTACTGGTTAAAAAAAAGATAATCAAAATATGATAAGTATTTTTGTTAAGATTATTCTATCTTTAACATATATTAAAGTGATAATAGTATTTTTTAGAATATATAACCACCTTTTATGACAATTTTTATGGTGATTAAAATTAATCCATTTGATTTGCGGTAACCCATTAAAAAACTTGCTTGTTATTCGACATCATTTTAGAACCAAATCGCATCTTGTATAATGACATTTGACACATAAAAAATGCATAATTATTATCAATTTTTTAACGTATATTTATATATATAAAAAAATAAAAATTGAATTAATTTCGTCAATATATTATGCAATTTTTTTTTCTATTTATTAATATGAGATATCAAAATACATAAACATTATTTCAATCTAATATGGTTATAAATTTATTATATTAATTTATCCAATAGCCATAAAATTTCTACCTTGATTTAAGTTATAGTTTCAAAAAAAAACAATAAATAAGGTAAAATTGTTGATTTCTCTTTATTTTAGCAGTAAATTGTATAGAAAATTGAGTCATTAAATGCACAAAGAGTATCATATTTGGTAAATTAATATCCAAATACTACTATTTCTTATAATATAAAATTAGTTGTAAATTATCAAATGATTTTACATATAGCTCCCGCAAAACACTTTCGGAGCGAATGTTTAATAACCTCTTGGGACAGTTGATTGCTTTGTCATCACGAAAAATTATTAAAAATATACACAAACTATCAAGATAGTCACTTTATTTAATTTACTGCTTAAATATTATTAATATCTTTTTATTATATAATATTACAATAAAACCTTCAATATATACATATCATACTATTTATTTTAAATATAATATCTTTTAAAAAACTATAATTAGTGACTAATATACACAAAAATACAAATTTTGTTAATTTTTTTAAGCATATTCTTATTCAGATCATGCAAAAATGAAAAATAACATAGTTTTCATTATTAATAAATTCATATGTCATTTTTTTTTCTTATCATTCCATAAAATTTTGTAAATAGTAGCAAAATGACAAAATATTAATAAAATAAATAAAAAATAGGCATTTTTTTACCAAAAAGTTTCTTCTAGTTGTTTAATTAGTATATTCCACTTATTAGTTACTCTATTCAAGTGAACATAGTATACATGTTACACTTTCATTTCATCCATAATAATAATTTCATTCATTTTTACTAAAAAAATATTTTTAAACGCTTTAATATTGAAATTTATGTTAATACTTTAATTGTTTTATTGTTTAGTTAATCTTCTATTAGGGATTAAATCTGTAATGCAGTTTTTTTTCCTTGCATTATAAAACATAATAAATTAAATTTTAAAAAAAATAATTCAAAAAAATAATAATAATAAGGTGATTTAAAATCTAGACTTGTTTATCAGATTCTTTTTTTAACATATTTAATCATTTACATTTTAGTTTTAGTTAAAAAATGAAATCTTTTTTCATGAAATTAAATTAATTTTTTTCAAATATAAACTAGAAAATAACATTCTAACTTAGGGTATTATAAGTAGGAGCATGCGCATAATATAATTATACAAGGCTTGTTATTCTTCTACAAATAATTTTAAAACTACTTTCAATTTTAATTATAACTCTTACTTATTTTACTTTACATCTACAAATTAAAATTTTGTATAAAAATATGGCTAATAAATTTTTCTATTTATAATTAGGCTTTACATTTGCGCATGCTCCTCTAAAATAATCAATCCGTTTGAGGGCGCAATAGTTTATCGCAAATAAGTTTTTCCAATTCAAAATATGGCCAGCTATATAGATTAATAATTTAATGAACTAAAGCACTATCAATAATAAAAAGATCTAGGTAAGAAGTTATTATATGAATCTGTTACCTTTAAGTCATAAATTATATACAAATTCCCTTGATGCAAACTAAATTCTATTAACTAATATTTAATAGGGTGTATGTAATTAAAAAAATAATAATAATATGACACTATAATATGAATACCGGAATTGTTGCAATGATGACACCAATAGTTCTTATATAATCATATCACATATGGATAAAAGTTCAGTAATTCACATCAAAAAATGATACTTTTAAGATGGCTTTATAAGGTAATACGCAATAACATATACATATAAAAATAATGCTAAAATAATCATAAAATAATATAATTATCTACTTAGAATGGTTTAAAAGATTGACTTTTATTTAATGTACTAATAATAAACTAAAGTATGCTATTTTTTTATTGATTTCACTACTCATATGACATAATAATGGATATTATTAATAAAAGGTAAAAAAACATTATTATATACTGTAATCATTTTTTTTTAATTTGATATATATTTATTGATTCAATACAATGATACTATAATTGATATTGTATGCAAATTATTTTATTATAACATTTAAAATATTTTATTTGAACTACTTGGCAAATTGAGTTAATAATTTAAGTAAAATAGTATATTTTATAGTTGCAAATAGATAAAGAATCTATGGTAACAATGATTATAAGCCCCATTTGTATTGCATAAGAAGACACCTAAACGAATGCAAACGTCAACTAATTTTATAATTATAGATATCCCAGCAGTGTGATTGATGTATTTTATAATGATAATAACGTATTAGCTGTAGCTATTCTAATGACAATATTCTTATGTGATATCGAATCAACATTGTAGATTAAATTCGTTATATTTGCTAATCAACCACATAGTACCTAATCTGGGTCTTTGTTGGGCCAATCAACTTGATAGTAACAGAAATAAAAAGACTTTTGTTATTCATTGTAATATTAGGAGTGATTCTACTCCATCAATAAAAATTTCATTTTATTTTGACTGAATTTAAAAGAAAAGATTTTTTTTTAGAATTAATATTTGAAAAATTTACTTTTGTTTACATTATAATGGATATGGTTGATAAAATTAAATATACAACTAATAATGAATCCAATATGATCAACCATTCATATACTAGCTTTCATTCAAGATATAAAACAACAGATATATGTTTTTATGACTTTTCATTGACACCAACAATAACAAAAAACTCTAAAGTTACCATTGATCAATTACTAGATATATTGGGAATTGTTCGTGATAGCTATCTTATAGCTAGAGGCAACTATAGTAAAGTATATACACCATATTAATGTATATATGCGTATTAAGTGTGATTACAATATTTTTACCATGTGCGAAAAAAGCATTTTATTTATAATTTCTATTTAGGCAAAAATAGTATCTGGTCGTTATAAAAATTCTAATAAACCATTAGCAATAAAAATGATAAATTTGAAAAGTGCACCAGAAAATATGCTTAAACATGCACGAGAAGAATGTGAAGCAGTAAAAGGATTAGATCATTCTGGAATTTGTAAAACCTATCATTTTTTTTCATTTGACCAATCTATCTACATTATAATGAGCTATCCAGGTTCAGTTACACTTAGTGAGGAAATTTCTAGATATGTCTACTTGTCTATAGATACAGTTACAGCCTATAGTTGTGAATTGATATGTGCACTTGGTTATCTACATTCAAAAGGTGTTGCACATCGTGATATCAAACCTGACAATATCATACTTAGACGAACATGTAACTAATTACCATATTATTACATACAAATTCGCTTTTAACAGAAAAAAAATAATAATAATATTTTTCAGGTGATAGTGAACTTGCATCCATTGTATTAGTTGATTTTGGATTTGCAAAGAAATTAAAAGATTCAAATCAGCTTTGTAATATCTATTGTGGTACTAGAGCTTACAAAGCTCCAGAAATTAGATCAGGTAATTTATTTTTTAGCTATATTTTATTATTTCCATATATTTACCTTTATTTTACTAAATATCTTTAAGCATTACCCTATAATCCATTTACTAGTGATGTTTGGAGTTTAGGTGTTGTCATTTGTAAAATGCTAACATCTAAAACTATTTTTTCTGGTCTCTCCAATTCTGAAGTAATTTCCATTGTAAATGATGATGTATCAAAATACATTCAAAAACAATCTCAACGTTCCATTCCTGTTGATATTCAAAATGTCCTTTCACAAATTCTTAAGCAAAATCCTAATAGTAGATTAAAACTCCATGAAATTATCTCCTCTAAATGGATTTTAAAAAGTATCAAATGTAGAGAAATACTTAATAGAGTAGAAAACGTGAGCTTTTTTATTGCCAATCCTCCTGTATAACGTATTTTGTACAACTTAAACCAACTCATTTTATATTATCTTAGTTAACAATTTAATTTTTAGACCTTTCTAATGTTTTTAGCATTTATTTTAATCTTTTTTCGATATAATCCATCATCAACTACTAAATTTAAAAAAAAAACATTATTATAAAATGTTTTTAAACTGTGAATTCATTTTATTCATACTTTTATAAAAAAACTTTTAACTATTGTCTTTATTTATGAAAATTACTCTAATTTTCACTCTTTATTCTTCCTTGAATCATTGTTAATCTATCATACTACCATTAAAAGCTTTAATAAATGATCCAAATGTATGATTTATTTCAATTAAAAGTAAAATCGATTAATAGCATTTTAT
>JRUX01001439.1:0-61550 GCA_001407235.2 Kudoa iwatai
TATTTATTAATTTAATATTTATTATTATTTTAATATCAATCAAAAAAATAATCCATACTGTATATAGTTGAGATATAAAAAAGTATATAGAATGCACTATTAAAATCCATATTGACAATCAATTCTCTAAAATTTATTAACAATTATGTGTATATATGTATATAGTTGTTAAAAATTACTCTATAGGTTTAATATTTGGATAATCTACTTGTATAGTACCATATGTCATAACAAATCTTTAATGTTAACATTAATTAATAGTTAAAACATATCATCTAACATACAAAAATATAATACCAAATATTCTAAACAGTACCATACCAATACAATTAAATATTGGATAATATCCCAAAATAATATTCATAAACTAATATATATTACATAAGAAGAAATAATAAAATAATACTTTAGGAATAATGATTAACTTATTTTTTACATAATAACTAAATATAGCTATTAAATTTAAATCAATATTATCTTATACCGTGTTGTTGATTCCAAATATATAAATTCAGGTATAAATATTAATAAACTCACTTCATAACAAATAACAAGTATATATTCAATTGAACTTGTGATAGTAGTTAATAATTGATTCCACCTTATTTTAAATTTATTTATTTTTAATTCATATTTATCAATAATAATACCATATTTTTTGATCTTTTTTCCATGATTGTATATTTATATGAATAGACATTATAAAATCTTTACAATAATATTGATTCATTTTATATATTTTAAAATTACTACATACTTATTATCATTATAATAGTTGAAATTGTAATGATCATAGATATGATATAACGTATCCAATATATTAATAAAAAATTACGGTTACCATGGTGATTATATTTATAAATATTAATAATACACCAATTAAGTATAAAATAAAGACTAACCATAATGAATGACAAAAAAGTAGTTATAGAATGGATAGTAGTATATTTATGGTTCTAAAAAAAATTATATATCAAATAAAATTATGTATAACTATCTAGGAGTGGAAAAAAGAATAATATATACAGGAAAAAATAATGAAATTGGTATGAGATTAAATCCAAATATACCAATAAAATAACAACCTACTGTAACATATAATTTAATATCCATAGCTAAACATTGAAAATAGCGTATTTCAGTAATCATAATAACTTGAATAATTTAATAAATGGTTAATAGTTAAATTAATAAATATATCATACAACAAATAACAACTATAAAAACAATAATAAAACTTTCAGGTGTTTCTAATGGACTTTGAATAAATTCTCTATTTATATATACATATATATTTATATTTTATTTTAGTACCTAATAAATAAGGGTTTATAACTACGTGATATATATCGATGGTTTAAAGAATATCTACAAAGAAAAATTAATTTTTTTTAAATAAAAAAAACATACATTGTTGGTATTGTTAATATAATTATAATACATGGAATTATTATATATATAAGATATAGTTTATTTTTTAATTTATCATATATATTCTTAAAATATAAATATATATATAGATAGATAATCTAGAAAAAAAATATATCTACTTCTTTAGGCCTATATAAACATTAAATATTTTAAATAAATAAATTATATTTATATATTACCTTTTTGTAATTCCTAATATCATCATTTCAAATAAGTATGATGATATAAAATTAAATCATAATGATAATTTTCATATATTAAACTATCATTTTTGATAGTTCTTCATGAATAATTAGGATGAATTCATATTTTTCCACAATTAAATAATTTAATTATATTTAATTGTAATATATTTAAATAAATTATGTTTATTATATAATATAATACTAAAAATATTAATAAATATTCTTTAAATATTATATTTTAATTAATATTATATAAATTTTTATAATATTTCAGAATTTATCAGCCATTTTTGTAATCTGTGTAATGTATTAATAGATAAATACTATTACTTGGTAACAAAATAAACAATCCTTACTAAATCATTTATCTTAATCTTTTAATTCTATTTAAATTTTAAAATAATACTAGGATAGCTTATTTATCATAATTTCATAAAAAATACATGATATTTAGATAGATTACTTTAAATATATATACTTTAATGATTGTATTATGATACCTATATCAAAAAAATTAGGTATATAAATTTATTTAACTTTAACTTATTTAGATGTATATAGTTAAATATCTATTCTTTATCAATATGTTTTAAATATTGTATCAATATTTTCAATCAATAAACTTTTAAGTTGTTAACTTACTTATAATTAATTCTAATTAAATCTTATTTATCTTGATATTTTAAATAATTTATGTGTATATTTTAATGGTTAATTTTATTGTAGATAACAATGTACCATCCTTTATTAATACATTGTACTCAGAAATCAATATGAATTAATTAATCAATAACTTATTGAATAGTTGCTATTAAATATTAGAAAACGCTATGATTACTATAAAAGAACAAACTTTTTAACTATTTCACTAAAAAATAAATCTTTATTTCATTTTTCTGTCAAATTGTTATTATATAGTACTTTTTATGGTGATTAGACTCAATTGAAATAAAGATTAAATTATTATCACTATATTTATGCATGTGATATAGAATCAAATACTAAGTAAGTTTGTAGCTAAATGATGGTATGTTTGAATCTTTTTTTAATGAAATCATTTCTTCAATAATTTCTATACTATTGAAATAGTAGATACACAATAATTGCACATAGATTGGCAGAATATTTTAGTTTTTCATTCAACAAAATAGTAAACTCTCTTAAAAGATATGATTATAAATCCTTAGAGATATCAAAAGATATAAACATGTCATAACTTTCTTATAGTTTAGATTCCATTAAAAAAATTACTATGAAATAAGATTTCCAAACTCATTTTTTATTGATATAGGTGTCATAAAAATTTTAATTGCTCAAAATATGATTATTTAGTGGTACTAATTTTCATAATATAATATTGTAATATAACACTATAGAGCAGGGTTTGAAACTTGGACAAAGTAGTCTGACCACTTAAAACATCCCCACTTTAATAAATTGTGTTTAAACTTGGCATGAAACTAAAATATATGATAAGTGTTAATATAGTTTCATTAGAAACACAAATTCAACTAAAATTATGTATATATCATCAATTTTAAATTAATAGATTAAATAAACTGAGATAAATAATTTATTTAATGGATAACAATCATTTCTAATGAATGATACATAATTAACAATAAAATTATATATAAATATGTAATTTTTTAAGTTAATACTATAAAAACCATGCAGCTAACTAGTTTTTTAAATCTTATGTTCATAATTATAATATTAAATATTTACTATATAAGATAAATATCAAATAAAAACAAATTAGTAGACTTTAAGTGAATACAGACTAAAGTCAAATGCATTATCAACTAACTTAAGCCACAAAATTAAATTTATGAAAAGTTTTTTGGCTCAATTTTAAAATAAAGGTAGAATAAACATATTTCTTAAAGATACAGATCTAATACTATATATAGTAATTGAATATAACAAATATGAATTAAAAAACTATAATTTACATATATTTGTATCTAAAAATTAAACATACATTTAAATGGGTAAAAATCATTAAAAATAAGAAAAAATTAAAGGCTTAAAATCCACATTAACCTATAATTTTTACATAAAAATATATTTATTATTAAATATTATTATAGCCTTAAAATTTAAGCAAAATATTTTTATAACTTTATCTCTACCATTTAAAATTTTTTTTTCCATATAAATATGAATTTTAATAGATAAATGATATAAAAACATATATAATTAATAAATATAGCTTTTTTACTTGTAAAAAACTATCAAATTTTATCTTAATAAACTATGTTAATATAAATACACTCTTGGTAAGTTGTAAATAGCTAATAAATAATCCATCACATTATATTATATTATATAAAAATTATATATAATAGAAAAAAGTCACTATTTACTATATATTTGATGCTATTACATTTATAAAAGTTCAAAAAATAGCAAATATAATATACTAAATGATCGATCGAGTAATCATTATACTATATTTGCAATAATTTAAAACATTAACCAATTTTTCTACATAAAAGAAACAATATTTACTACTTTTTTTATTTCAAATAATCAACCAATTTACATCCATTTCAAACAATTAATTATTAATCACCAGATCTCCATGGATATGTATGCGTGCGCATATCAGATATCAGTATTACTTAGTTGTTGATGAAATCTACCACAGCACAATATAAGAAAGAAGTAAATGAGGAATTTTGGAAAAGGTAGAAAATAGTCACAATAAATATATATATATATAATGATGAATAATAGACGTAGACAAGCAAGGATAGATATTGCTAAAAAGGGTGTACAATCTATTTGGGGTGTTATCCCTTATGAGAATGAAATATGGTATAGTGTTATAAAATCAAATTTTATTTTAAAAAATTAATTAGTGGATTCTTTGAAAAATATGAAAACTCACTCACAAATATACCATTAATACAAGTACATTATATAATAGTTTTTCAAAAATATATAACATTATTTTTATGATAGAAAAATAAAGAATTAAAAAGTATAAAAAAAATTAATTAATTTATATATAAAAATATATAGATAGAAACCTTGGACATCAACAGCATGATTCAAATGATGAATGGGTTGAAATTGATGGTAAGATATGTTGCTTTTTGAGTAGTTATATATTTTTAATGTGTCATAGATTTAGATAATATTACTTCTAAATTGTTAATAACTAAATCTATAAAAAATAATGAAAAAGTTGATCAATCTATTTCCACATGTACTAATATTGGACCTCAACCATTAATAAAGAATCCTATGATTAATCCAAAATTATCTGAGTTAAGAAATTTTATATATACATATTTTTATGTATTAAACATATAGTTATGGTGCTGATTTATTACCAGGTGAAGGACAAGCTATGGCTGACTATGTCGCACAAGGAAAACGAATACCAAGACGTGGTGAAATTGGTTTAACATCTGAAGAAATAGCCACACTTGAATCATCAGGATATGTTATGAGTGGTAGTAGACATAGACGCATGGAAGCTGTACGTATACGTAAAGAGAATCAAGTCTACAGTGCTGATGACAAGTTATTATCCCTTAATTTATATACAAATTAAACATACATATTTAATTTTGATAGGCGTGCTCTTGCTATGTTCAATCAAGAACAACGAGCTAAGAGGGAATCTGCAATTATAAATGATTTTAGACAAATGATTACTAACAAATTATCCAACATGTCTCAAAAGTCAAAAAAATAAAATCTTTTTATTTAAGCTTTTCTGTATAATAACAATTTTAAATGAAAAAAATTTTATAAAAATACTATAGTGATTTTTAAAAAGTCTGTACTATAATATAGTTAGTTTGTAGATTACTACCAACTTTTGACATAATATTATTCGTACAATTGAGTGAATATGTAGATTTTTAACAGTAGAAAAATCACATTCACGTAATAAATTGATTAATCTTAAAAAATTAACTAATATATCTAGGTTTCTCTTTCTTTTATTAAAGCTAGCTATACAGCTAGACCAACCAAATTTATGATAGTTAATTTATTGTGGGGACTCGAATAAAATGTATTATATTGAGTTAAATTGTGTAATGTATGAAAAAAATCAAATGTAGAAATATTTTTAAATGTATATTACTCTCTCATTCATTACAACAATGTGAAGCCTATAAATGTTGTTTATTTAAGCAATTAATGATGAAATAATATCAAAACATACATTCAGTTCAAATAATCTTATCATTAAAAATAGTATAATTCCTAATTTAACGTAGTGAGTAGTGTCTATATATATGTATTAGCATATAAAAAAATATATAAAGGTAAATTACAAAATTTTAGCTTATAAATATATATTAAAAAATTAATAATAAAAACTACTTTGGATCAGAACTGATATGAGAATCATTGAGCTGTAAACTACCTCCACTCGTCGTAGTTGAAACACCTGATTTAGCTTTATTCATGTGTTTACGTTTGCTTCTTCGATTTTGAAACCACACCTTAACTTGATTTTCAGTAATGTTAAGAGCTCTAGCAAGAGAAATTCGAGTTGATTTTGGTGCATATGGATTTTCATTAAATGCATCTTCAAGGAGTGATAACTTATTAGGATCATAAAATGTACGTGATCTTGGTGTTTGTTTAGGTACTAATGGCAATTGTGTTTCATTATTGCTTCCTACTATTATAGGATAGGAATAAATTGTTTGTTGATTGTTTCTATTCTCTAAAAAATTTTTATCTTACACATTTAAAGAATGTAAATGAGCTACCTAGTGATATGATATTATATTGATTGGTAGTATTTATATTATCTTGACTAAGTATATTTTCCATAGAAAAATCAGTAAAATTTGACAAAGTATTCATTTTATTTGGTTCATATAATTGTGGATGTGATAATGAATTAGAATGGCATCTCATAGTATTTGGATTCAAAGTGGTGATAGATGCTTTTATAGGATGATTATAGGTTGCCCAACGTTTAAGTTTGAGATAATTGTTTAAACTATCTCTATTTATGTCCAAACTATTCACTAATGCATGTGTATTTTTATCGTCATTATTATTATTATTATCATAGCTAGATGTGGATGTACAATGATTTAAATCAACTACTTTAATGTGGTCATGTTGAGGTTGGTTTGAGGTCATTGTAACAAGAATTGTATAATTTTTAACAGTAGATTGCTAATACTCAATGTTACTGACTTCAAACAGATTTTTATACTTATTAATATCCAGTGTTCATATTATAAAAATTATCTAAGATGATTAGACTTACTAATAACATAATTCATATTGCTTAAACCTCATTAAGAAAAATCAAATGAAAATGATTAAACAATGTTTTAAATACTACTTATTGCATATTTTTAGTTGTTTGATAGTAGTGGGTATTTTATATTCTTAGGTTAAGTAAATTTTGGATAATAGAATCTGAATAGTTGTTCTCCAAGTAACAATAGAATAAAATATTAACAAGCCTATTACGTTGATCAGCCTATACTTTTAAAAAACACCATATATCACCTGACAAGTTGTTCATTTCTTATGGTAGTTTGAATTTTCATTTTTAAAAAAAATGAAATTGTATTTTTTAGATGATTAATAGTTCCATTAAACCTTATGTTTTTAACAATATTTTTATCGTTAAGAACATATTTATATATGGTGACAACAAATAACATTTTTACATTATTAATACTATCCTAATAGATGGTGAATTACTTTCATAAAATAATTTATTTGCTATTTTCAACTATAATATTCATTATATCAACTTATCCTAAAATAAATAGCCTTAACTAATATTTCAAATATCCTACTTGATATATAATATAAATTTACCATCATCACATTACTAATAAACTGTGTAAAACCAAGATAAATATATTATTAAATAAAATATCTGCTTATAGTATTACATGAATTAGAACATTATCTTCACATGACAATGATTAATTGCTTATTGTTAAATGTCATAACAGTTAATTGTTTATTAATGATCAGTACCATAGTTACAATAATTGTTACAATATGAGCCAACTTAAAATAGAACAACTATCTATAATGGTATTGAAATGGAAACAGAATAAAACTTATTTATATTTAATAAAATTTTCATTGAAAACATAATAACTTTAATTTTATCAACAAATTTCCATGAATAAATAACAATTTTCAATTAGTGGTATTAAAAAATCAATATATGATAATTACCATAATCACACAGCATTATAAATAATCCTAAGTTGATTTAGAAGACTTACAAGAAAATTCTGATGAATCATGATGATGGGTACTATAATACAAATTATTGTATTCATCAATAGCACATGGAATTATATGGTCAATAAATTGATCCATTCCTTGACCTGTTATTGATGACACTCCAACACATTTCAATTTACAATAGAATTCATCCAACACCAAATTAAGAGAACGAACTAAATTTAATATATATGTACCATCGTTATTGTTGTTATTATTGTATGCATCAATCGCCTGTTCAAATTTTTCAAAATCATTAATCCATCCAAGTATCTGTTTATAATCCACAAGGTCAATCTAATAATAGGTTACTATGACAACAGGTGTATAAATAATTATACGATCAGATTACTTTATTGAGAACGACAACAAGTGGAACTCGAGAACGATACATTACACTACAAGCATGGAGCATGTTAGACATAAAAGTGGTTGGATTCATGGATTTTTCAGAATCAATAACATATACAAGAACAGTAGGGGAAAGTGTTGCCAACGAATCACTAATAATACATCCACTAGCAGACCATGTAAAAATTTCTATTTGTCCAGGTGTATCAAAAATCATATGTCTAGAAAAAAAAAATAAATGATTAGAAACCATATAAAATAGAATTCTAATATTCCTATTATCAGTCAAATCCTCAACTTAATCTAATTTAATGTATGGATTTCGTTCAAATATAGCTTTTACTTATTTTCATTAAAATAAATACTATTATTAGAGTTAAAATATGATTCTAAATCAATAAAAAAAAAGAACATGACAACAAAAGATTACAACATAGCTTAGAAAATGGATAAAATAATTTACATATTAAAGTATGGTATAAATTCAAAAATAGATTAAATTGTTTATAATATTGGATCGATAGAAAATGAAAAAAAAAGTAAATATAACAATATTCTTATAATCTTTTCGAGTGAATAACTAATGTTTTATCGAGATTTCAAATAAAATCTAACACATTAATAATAATAGCATAAAAAAATAATGTAAATAGATTATATTTGGTAGTGAATGCCTATATTAAACGTATTTATTAGTAATAAATATTAGATTTATTGTTTTTTTCGCTTTATTTTACACAAACTAATAGGATTATTCAACAAATGAAAATGATTAAGATTTGAATGTTATTAAAGACAAACAAATATCCAAACAGTTATATGTACAATATTTAATAGTAAAGCAAGAATAAATGATATTAAGCATCTAGGTAAGAAAATGCTAACCATGTAAAATTGTACACATATGTGTATACAATGTAAGGGAGTGTATCGTGATTGATAAATATGACACAAAGAATTTAAGCTGAAACTTTAAAATCTTATAGGATTCAAACATTTTAAAGTGTCAATAGTTAGTTTTTGATACTATGGCTTTCTACTTGGATTATATAGCACTTCAATCTAACACTAAGCAGTAATACTAAAAATAAATATCAATGCAAGCATAGACATTTTATTATTGATCAAATTTAAGAAAACAAAATTCTTTTAGTAAGAGGAAAAAACTGCTATTTTACTATACGAAACAATTAAGTATCATCGTTTGAAATGAAATAATACTATATTTAATTTTTCTATATTAAATATTTATTCTTAAATATATAAACAACATAAAAATAATGATTAAAGTTTAAACATAGAATTCAAACTATCTATTCACAAAGCAAACTATTGTTAAATTAAATATTGATTGTATGATAACACCATTTAATTGATTTATAAAATCTTATTGCAAATATGAAATTATGATCCACAACTATTATTATAACTTATGTGCAACAAAATCAATAAGAATACTTGTGCTGTATTTTTCGTTGCTCCAATATATCATAAACTTGATTAAATTTTGTAGCAAATAGATTTAAACATGTAACAATAGCACCATTAGGTCCTAGTTTATATTGTTGCATGACTTGTTTAAAACGAACACTTTCTCGAATATCAATATTAACAGGATAAGGTACTTTGTATACAGCAGGATCCAAATTAACTACGTATGGGATCTTTTTTTGTATATTCAACTCTGAAACAAGTTTCTAAATAAACAAGTTTTTTACTGATATAATGGGTATAATCATGTAAAACATTAATTTGGTACTATACCTGTACAAATGTAGTTTTTCCTGATCCCGCCATTCCAATAATAATCAAAGAAACAGCATATTCATCAACTATAATATTTATTATTTTAATACATCCAATACATTATTTACCACTCTTTTTTAAATTGTCTTTGGCATTATTTTCAACATAATCTAACAAATGGTTATTACTCATTTCTTCATTTATTTTTAAATTCTCAATATCTAAATCATTAAAATTATTTGTTCTACTGGATCTATCATAATCTGAATTATTCATTATTTTATTCTAGTATTAGAATTCAAACAGTTATCTATACGAAATGATCCCGATGTAACGATTAACCGATAAGACTCGGGTCACGTGCTTGGTCGAACATGGACTCTACAAGAATTGATAGGCTAAATGATGCAATAAAAGCATGTACTATAGATAACAAAATTGATAGAGAAAAAATGATGAATATGCTAAAGGATGAAGATTTTAATGATGCAAATTATCCCAATGATCCTAGATGTATGTGTTTAATACATGTTGCTTTGATAATTACTTTTATTAATATGTATTTTTTACTATAAAAAAAGCAAATAACAAACAATTAATTAATCCAGATTGTATTTTAATTGTTATCAATCTACCTAAAGTTGAACAAGAACGTTTGGCTAAATTGGAAGCATTCATTTTCAAAAAAGTATTTGATCAACAAACATTCACTAAACCCATATCCATTGATTTTCCAATGGATCCCGATACTTCATTAAGTAAAGGGTAATTATTGTCTACATTTATTTAACTTTAAGTTGAATAAATACACTTATGTTTTAGGATCATGTTCCTTTATTTAAGTAGCTCAAATGAAGTTGCTAAATACAAAGATAAGTTAAATGACTTACGTCTTGATAAAACTCATCGTTTGAAAGTTTTTACATATAAAGAATATACTATTACTCGTGATATGCCTGATAAGTATGAATCAATTCCATGTGAGAAACCATCCATTCCACCGGTATTTTTACAAAAAAATTTTTTTTAAAAATTCTATATTTCTCAAGTCTGAATATAATCATTGGCTGGCAGATGATTCTACATGTGAACAATTCTGTGCTGTTCCTGTTTACAACAAAAGAGTAGAAAAAATTATACTCAATAAAGTCGAAACTTATTACGATGAATTTCAACCTATTAGCATAAGTGTATGTTTATTTATGGTGGTTAATAGGTTGTTTTTATTACATTATAGCTTAATGTTCCTGCAAAACGAGTTATATGGTCACCATTTGGTACGTTTCTTATCCTTGTAAGTGATGGTGGAGTTTGCATTGGAATTCTTACTCGGGAAAACAAATTTGCTTTAACACGTGCAATTAAAATACCTGATGTTTCTTTTGTATTTTTCTCACCGAATGAAAAGTATGTCATTTAGTCACTTTATTTTTATTTAATATATACTTTTAATGAATGCTGTTATATTGTAGAAAATATTCTATAAAATGTTTTTTTTATACAATTTATGTAGATTGATATTTTTAAATTGTTTTTTTTTGTATATAAATGGCACAAATAAAAATTTAAGTTAAAATATATCAGTTTACTATAACAACACATCGTTAAGTATTATTTTTTTTTAGATTCATGGTACTCTATGTGGATAAACTAACTCGGGATGTAACTTTTTAAATTTATTCAAACTATCTTTATATTTTTTTACTGGTTTATAATGATATTAATATGATAAATAAATTTTTAGAATGTAATAGTTGTGGATGTAGCGTGTGGTGGTGTTCATTGGCGTGGTGCTGCAAATTTTGATCCATCTACCCATCAACTTAGTCTTCAGTATGAGCAATACTTATATTCACATACATTATATTTCTTTGCTATCTCATTTAGTTGGACAAACGATTGCAAATACATGATTGTTGGAAAATCCCAATCTTACAAGATATATGTTGTAGATGATGTATTTTTTATTATTTTAAAAAATTTCTTAATAAATTTATTTATGCAGGATTTTAAACCCCATCCTAAAAGTCCACTAAATATACCCCAATTAAAGTAATTATTATTTTAGTATAGTTTTTTAAAGTTTTTTATGCAGGTCAGTTAGTGTTTCTCCTAAATCTAATTGTGTTGCCTATTGGGTTGCTACAGACAACAATCAAACAGGAATTGCTACCCTCTATGACATTGATAACGATCATAGTCATACTTTGAGACGTATAGTCAATCCAGAATATGTAAGAAATCTAGGATTATTAATAATATGAAATTGTATCTATCCAATGTTTAATCATTTTTTTTTGCTACTAGTGTGAATTTTACTTTCAAGATAACTCTAAGTATTTATGTATATCTCATAAAAGACTCATAAAAAAAGTATTTATTGCTTTTAAATTTCATAATACTCAATATTATCATTCAGAAACCCTTTTATAATGTGGACATTGTCTTTTTAAAAGAAAAAGATTTACCTGTACTTTCATTGGAATTATCATGTAACATCTAAAAAGATTATTATTATTAATCATGATAAATGTCGTATCAAAATATAGCAGCCCCAGTATCTGGAGTATATTGGGAGCCTAATGGAGATACATTTATAGTGTGTTTAAGTGATGCATATCAGATTTATAGAATAGTTGACAATCAAATCAAATTAATCGGTAGCTTTTGTTATGAAACTAGTTTTTTTGTAATTATTATCCATTAATTATAGCATCATTCTCAATCCAGATTCAGTGTAAACCACTTTGGTCACCTAATGGAAGAATTGTTATTATGAATTTCATGCAAAAGTATAACATTTTTAATTTTCTCACAACATAATTCTCTACTCTTAGTAAAACTACCACTAATGAAATTAAAATTCATGATACCTTGGATGGCAGCATACTTCAAAGTCGTCATTTTAGAAGTGTTGATTTAATTAAGTGGGATTCATCTGGGCGCTTTTTTGCTACTTGTACAACTATAAACTCTTCAATTGTATTTCCTATTATTAATCTATATATATTATCTTTTTTTATAAATTTTCATATTTATAGAGGGATTTGTGTTATACAATTTGGACTATGACTGGTAATTTTGTACGTTCTCATTCAATCGACAATATGTCCGATTTTCTATGGAGACCCCGCCCACCTTGTATGCTTTCTAATGCTGAAGTTAATGTACTGTTTTTTTATATTTTTACTTATGTTTGGTAAAATCTTTAAGGCAATTATTAAAAATCTTAAAAAATATTCAAACGATTTTGATAAGCTTGAACGTGATAGATCAAAAATTTTCTTCGAGGTATATTCTAAATTAACTAATACCCATGCTATTGTTTAAACTTGATAATGTAGAAAAAGAACAAAAATTATGTTGCGAAAATTGTCAATTACTATGGTATTATATTAGATCATTTGGATTACATTCACTCATACTACAATTATGTATCTTCCTCCTTTTCTTAATACCTGTGTTGTTGGCTCAAAACTTAAATATTTATTTTGATGTAGAAACTGTTAGTTGTATAGATTAAAATTCAATATTTAGCAACATATTTCTTTTATAGTTTCTCATAAATTAGCCATATTTGATATTTTTATTGAATTTTTTTTCAAATGTTCAAACAACAACAATCAATAGTCATTTATCAAATAATATGCTAATAATTTGTATTATCATGTAGAGATGACTTCGATAGTCTTTATATTATTGTATCATACAAAAAATGGGTCTATTCTAAGTTTTTTTTATAAATCTTATTCCAATTTGATAGTTTTTATTAAAATTAACTGTTAATGGTATTATGCTAGTTCTTGTGATTACACTTTCGATAAACAAGTATAATTACAAGTCTTTACGTGCTTTTTAATTATTAACTGATTACTTTTAATGTATGTGCGTAGTTATTTTTATACCAACTCAATAATGCTTTTAATTAAAACAACCCTAGGATGTGTCTCACATGCTAAATGGTTAATTTCCTTATTTTCCATAGAAAATTTTACAGAAAAATTTATTCCAACTAAATTATAGCAACGATCAAGTTATCGTTTCATAATAGCAAAATTCTGTTAGTAAATAGCAAGCATTATGATCAAATAGTCAAACTTAATTTAAACAAAGATAAGTGGAAATCCAGCCAATTTGAGAATCTCTAAGGGTAAATGATCAAATTACTAATTAGTACTTTATTTCAAATTCAATATAGAAGGTATTGTTATAAACAGTTTTAAATTATATCTTTTAATATGATTAAGAACATTAATAAAATGAAAAAAGTTGATGGAATTCTAGATTTTTTGTGTAGCTTCTACTAAGATAAACCGCCAAACATTTTCTGTTCATACATAATACAAATATTTTAACTTTTAGGCAGCATTATAAATATAAAAAGTATTTATTTCATCAAAACCAAACTTTTCTCATTACACCTGGCATAAATCTGAATCCATTATTTACATAAAAATATAAATAAATATAGAAATTTGATTTCTAACACTCTACAGGCAGCTCTTAAGCCACATTTTAAATTCCAACAACTTTAATATGCATATTTATATTAATGTAAAATAACTTTTACAATATATTTACGTAGAAAAATAATAAAAAACAATAAACTATGAAAATTTATCATATGGAAATAGTAGACTTAAATAATAATGTTTTAATTAAATAAAAGCATTTTTCAATAAATATTATATAATAATGATAATAAATTTAATATTTTAATTAAACTAATTAAAATCTATTTTCCTAAATGTGAAACTAGATAAAAATATAATTTTAGTAATTTCAAGCTTCCTTTGCTAGGCTTCTATTTAAGCATTATTTAAACTATTTCAAAAAATTACCATAAATAATCATAAAAACATTTTTCTAAAACTATATTATTTAATTTTTAACTATATAATGGAAAACTTTAAAATAACTAGCAAAAGTTATTATATTGTAAACTTTATAAATTATTTTGCTTCAATAAAACAGAAAAATACAATTAAAAACATTTTTTTTTAATTTAACAGTAAATACATCTTAAATTTTATATATCAACTTCATTCTTTTATAAAACAATGATTTATAATTATTATTTAAACTCGAATAAATAATAAGAATAGCTAATAATTATTATGTCTACTAATGATTGATGCAGATAAACCCTAAAATGAAAAAAAATTTATTACCATTATATATAATCAATGAAATAACTATACCAAAAAATAACATATATAAGCTATTCATGGCCATAATTTATGAATTTGAAAGCTTTTATGGAGTAACTAATTGGTTTATTATACTAGGAGTGTGTAAAAATACCCCCTACACAAGCAAATTAATAGTTAGTTCAACCATTCGAAAAAAATACCTTAAAAAGAGAAATTGCTTGATAAATACTGGAAACACAGCATGTTTCCCTTATTGAATGCATTGCAAGCATTGGAAATCCAATGTCTGAAATGATGAATTTTAATAAACATAAAGCAACTATCAATAACTATACCAACAGTTAAAATTCCAAGATTCGAAGAGAGGAATGGGCCAATTGTTGAACCACATGAAGAATCGTTTCGAACGACAAATTCCTAGTGTATAAATCATAACTGAATGATATGCTTAATACTCAACTTGAATTGGAATATTTTCAATATCTGCTATAGATTTTAAAATAGAAGAAGAAAGACCACTCGTAGCATATTTCATTTGTGAATTGTATTTGATAACGCAACCCTATATGGATAAAAGTAGTTACAAAGCAAGAATCCCATATAAATGTTATTATAATATCTCTTTTTCAACATTACATTATGCATCAATGGTTGATGATTTGATTCATATTTTTCCCTATAAAATATTATGATTATTGTTTTAGTTATAAAAATATAATTATTCTGTGATATTAAAAGAATACGGATAATTAGGATGAAGTGCATGTGCTTGATCAGCACTAACTAGAAATGAGTTGGCTATGGTTTTTTCAAAAAGATCATCTATAAATGGTATTTAAAAATAGCAGTATCTATAATAGCACTGTCAATCTTACCTCCTTTATTGGGAGTGAGAGACTTTAATATTCTCCTTATAACATGTTCAAGAAAACACGACTGTGCACCTTGCAACGAATTTGAACCAACCTAAAACAATAGGACACTTAAAAGCAGTAGTAAAAGAGACAAAATTAACCTCTTCATTATCAAAACAAGCCAACATTCTTATAGAAATATCATCCGATAAAGACTTGGCACTAATTGATTCAATAAAGCCCTATCGAAGATAGTTAAATGTGTACATTAAATTCAAACTATTACAACAAGACTTGTGTATGTGTTGAAGAGATTATCAAGCCTAGGAGCGGAGAGAAATTCTTCATGCACACCATAAAGACACTAGATATTACATTTAAAAAAATTAAATGAGTATATAATGATATGATACAGGGGGTTGAGAATCAGCTAGACACAATTCAACATTAAGAATATCATCAACATCACAATTGCATTCGCGTGCGATTTTCTCCATCAATACAGTTTTCCTCTGAGAATTATTAGACAACGAATTATCAGCATCAACTTTATCGTTATCTTTTAAAATTGAAGAAAGGTTGACTGTAGCCATTAAAGGTGCACTTTATGTGAATTATATAGTTATAAAATTATATAGATCCTTTATGTACAATTGATTCTCTTTATTAATTTCAAATTTACGATGATATTCATGTTCCAAATGAACAGCCAAACTTGGTATGCATGCGATTGGATGATCAAATTTAATTAACTTTTCTTCCACTTTGCAGGAATCTTTTTTTATGAATACTCTGCCAGCTCCAATTAATGGTCGATCCATCCACGTATGCCACAATCCTCCTCCGTATGGTTGAATAGCTAGCATGTGATGATTATTTTTAATCATTTCTACACAGGGTTTTAGCTAAAAGCATGTAAGAATATTCAAATTATTATTGAACATGGTTAAAAAATCTATAGCAAAAGCATATCACACTATATTGTGTTAGATATACTTCATTAAAACATATCATTTCATTATTGTTACAATATCAAATATGCACATAGATATTAAAAAAGGGATGCAATATCTAGCATAGTATATGCATCTACAGCTAGCAATCATAATAGCATAAATATGCTTATACTAAGTTAAAAGCCAAAAGATACATAAAATAATCATATAAAGAATAATTTGTGCTCAAGATGGGATGCAAATTTTATTAAAATATAATGTTTCTAATAAATTTAATATTAATTTTCACAATGTTTCAAATCATATATATGACAATTCCATATTTACCTTAAAATATTAGACACTTGTTAATGTAAAATATAGAAATGTAGCCTTTAATAATCAATAATATGCATTATATAAAATTATATCAGTAAATTTTCATATAAATAATGTTACATATATATAGCAACTCAACATAAAGATAATAAATAAAATGGATTTAATTATTATCAAAAACTAAACTCATCAAATATAAAAAATTTTTGAAATAATTAAAAATTTAAATTTTTATTTTTCTTTTAAAATTCTATGTAATTTATTTTATTTAAAAAATGATAACTTACATTTATCTATTACTTAATTCAAAAGATTGAAAAATAAATTTCTAGCTTGCATTTAAATTATGCCTAATAACTAATTTACAATTTAATATAAAACTAGTGTAAAAATGTAAAATTTTTTAATTTCATACTTTCAAGCAAGGACTATCTGTATGAGTTCCTATCATAGTTATACTATTTCCAGGTTTGTACTTCCCACCGATTGAAAAAGCAACAATTGCTGATGAATTGATGACAGTATAATACTTAATTAATTGTATGAAATTCAAAGTTGTTTTATATAATCAAAAAAAAACTAACAGCATGATTCTTTTCTATAGTCCAATCATGGTTTGGTAAAACTTCCTTAAAACCATTTTTTCTAAGTAATTTTTTACAGTTCTCAACAACTTAGAAAATTTTATCTTCCACGTGATAAAAAACAATAAAAAAAATACCGTGAAATGGAGATGGACTAGAATGTATGAATTCACCTAAGCGAGTAGCTTCTGTTTTTCCAAGTTTTAAAAATTCTATTTTCTATGTACTACTCATTAAACATCATATAGTTAAATAATACATACGTTCATAATGTAATAAAGCAAATCTTAATGGACGCAAACCTCGTCAAATGCTAGTATACTATCGTACATCTTCGTGTAAGAGGGATGGCTGGTATGTTGAAGAGATTAAAAAAATGTAAATTTTGAACTTAACTTAAAAAAGATAGATCTTGTTTTATAGCTAAAATGATGAGTGGTGGATTGTCACACAAGGAAAGACGGAAGAATATTCGAAAATCTTCAAAGGAGTATTTAAAGTTAAACGTAGCTAAAAAATGTGTTTGTTTTTTATTTTAAAACTTTAAATAAGAAAAAAATGGCTAATAAACGGGTAAAAAGTAAAAAATTTATAAAAAAATTTACAAATGATAATGAAGTCAATAACACCGTACATAAACCATAATATTTTTTTAAAACCTTAAAAAATACATAATAGAACCAACATAGTAAACGAACAATAGCAAAGATAACACCTTTAGAAAGACTGAAAAGGCAAAATCAAGCTGATGAAAAAGAAATTAGAATGCTTGAAAAAAATCTACGAATAAAACGAGACAAACCAACCCCATCAGTATTTTATTCAGAAGGAGTTGGAGGTATTTTTTAGCTTAGTATCACAACATTAAAAATATTTTTAATTAGATATTATTGACTTGTGTAATTCTATCATGAAGGATCCTACTACTGGAAAACCAATCGATTTTCTTGATGATGTAACTTTATTATACATTCTTAAAATGATATATAATTTTTTAAGAACTATATTGAAAAAAATAATAGTTACGATGATTGTTTGGAGTCGTTTGAACCAAAAAATAAATTGTCAACCAATGAAGAGCATGTAGACGATAGTGATGATGAAGGATTTTATAAAAAACTCAGGCAAATATCACAAGATATAATTGAAAATAGTGATGACGATGATGAATCCAAATATAACGATATTGAAATGGAAATAACATCAATATCATCTGTTGACTACAACAAAGATGAAGATAAATTAATCAATGATGAATCGATGAAATCTTTGATTTCTACAGACATCAATGAATTTCATGATATATCTAGTTACAAACAATTTTCCAATGACATACCTACTTCTACTGAAACTGATAATGATAATGAAAGTGGTTGTATTGGTAATGAAAGTGATAATGAGAGTAATTTTTCTAATACTGATAGAGATGAAACCATATTATCAGATGATAAAAGTAATTTTTAGCGTAAGAATATTAGCTTTATTACTTGTAGATTTGTATGGTGATGGCTCGATATCAAAAGGAGAAAATGCATTAAAGAAACTTCAAGAGATAGAGGATTCTGAGGAAAGAATTTTATTGTTAAATCGTTTATCACGACAATTCACATCAATTTTAAATCGAGTATCTCAATCTAATCATGCTACATGCATCAGTCAATTAGAAAGTGTTTTTCAAACTCATCCTAGAAATGGTAGATTATATTTCTTTGTTTAATATGATTTTATATATTAAAATAGATTGTTGTGTTAAATTAAGTGAGGGAATATTAAGCTTTTGTATCCAACCAAAAATCACTCACGATTCAATAATGCTATCTATGACCATCATAGTACAAGCGCTTACTTATAAGATTGGACCTGAGCTTGTAGTAACATTACTACAAAAGCTATGCCGTATGTTTGAAGATAACTTCAATGCATCTAATGGTGATGACACAAAATTTATTCAAAATTGCATGATATTATTTACATTACTTTATCGTTTTAACATGATACAAATTCAACTTATTGATGATTTGGTTATTAAGATACTTGATAGATGTTTAGAACAAGACATTGAAATTTTGTTATTATCCCTAAAATGTAAGTAAACTACACAATATGTTTAAAATCACTTTAATAATCGTTAAATAATATGCAATAGTATATTATTTAAAAAATTATAGCCTTTGACTATAATTTATACATTGAGTTATGTTATTTATTCTATTTACATATTTTGTATAAAGAGCTGTTTAATTATTAAATGTTAGATGCTCTAGTTGCATTGTGCACATTATTTTTTTAATATTGTCTAGAAACTAATTTGAAAATAATATTAATTAGAAAATTTAAAAAATAATGATTTTTTTAATTTACTGACTTTAATTAGTAAAAAAATTCATTTATTTTGTAATTTACTTTATTCCATACTATACTCTTGACCATTTTCAATATTATTTTTATAAATAATATTAATTTTATATAGTATTTCATTTAGTTATTTTTAGTATTATTTATTACATTAACTATTATGCTGGAGACATTATTATTTCAAGTTATTAATGAAATTTTTGTAGTCATTTTTATAAATAATGCTTTCATTTTAAAAATATACATCTGTGTTACATAGTAATTATATATCTAGCAATAGTTTTTGTCATTTTTTAAGCCATTTTTAACAAAGCAAACGGGGTTATGTATGTAAATGTTTGTTGACAAGCAGCAATTATTTTTAATTTCTCCTTATGTAATACCAAATTTTATTCTACTTTGCTAAATAATGATTTTTTGATTGCTATATATTATTTTAATAGTTGGAATTATATTTATATAATTGATATAACAACAAAATCAGCACATTTTATTTTCATAACTGAGTTTCTTTATTTTAGATTGTGGATTACACCTAAAAAAAGAAAACCATACTTTGCTGAAAGTTATTTACATAAAATTATAGAGTTTCGGATAATTTTCTATTAGAAATGGGTTCAGAATTTAAATGAAAAATCGAAAAAAAATAGTGAATGGCTTATGACGTAAATTTATGACTTAATAAAGATACTAAAAAGTGTGTTTTTAAATTAAAAAAATTACTTTTTTTAGAAATCGTGTAAATTACATGCTAGAAACAATTAATATATTAGTCAGTAGCAAAACAAAAAAAGAATGCCTGCAAGAATATAATAATGAACTGTTAGACAATTATTTAAGCATATCAAAATCACTCTTAAAGACCAACAAAAGTAAATTTAAATAATATTCATTTTAATATAGTAAAAAAATCAATAAAAATATAAAGATAATGTAAAATTATTTTAAAATAACATTCTTATATTCTTTCATTCAGTTCATTAGTACTTTTAAAAAGTAAATTATTACTCATTGGTAAATAGCAATTATCTCTTTTAATTGAATATTAAACGTACTGGCTGTTATTTAAAAAAAATTATGATAAATTTTATTATGATTATAACTGTTATTTTTACTAAGCTCATGCCAATCGCTATGATGCTATCAATTTCACATATTCTCAGCTCCTTAATGCAGATCCTAGTGGTAATTTATTATTTTTTTTGTTATTTTATCATTTATATACATGGTGATATTTTTGTAAAGGAAAGTGGTGGTTAGTAGGTTCAGCCTTTTCAGCGCCATCAGTCGAAAATATTCCTCTCCATGTAAATGGCCAAAAAAATGGTACTACATCTAACTTTAAATGGGATAGCAAGCTTATTGAAGTTGCGAAACAACATCGAATGAATACATTATTAAAACAAAATATTTTTTGTACACTTATGACATCAAATGGAGTTGAAGATGCATTTGTTAGGCTTACTAAACTTAACCTTACTGGAAAAGAGACAGGAGATATATCATTTGTGATTGTTTATTGCTGTTTACAAGTATAATCATTTTTTTTATTGTTTTTCATTAAAACCAGCTTTAATTTTTATTTCTCGTATTATTAAGGAACAAAAATTTAATCTATTTTATCCTACCCTTATTCTTGAACTGACAAAACATCATCGAACATTTCGGGTATTATTCCATTTTTTATCGTATATATGTATTCATTTCTTATTAACATATAGACATCATTTCAATTTGCACTCTGGGATAAAATAAGAACGATAGATAATGATTCTTCAAAATTATTTCTAACTAATTTAAAGTCTCTACTCATACAACTGCTTCTAAATGAAGCAATTACACTTAAAGTTTTTAAAGTAATCATTCCTTGTCTATTTATCTAAGTAAATTACATCTCTAGATTGTTACATTTCAAGATATATCAGCATGCCAATTAAACTTTTTTAAAATGCTTTTCAATCAAATTCTTCAATTATCCATAAGCTCACTAAAGTAAATTTATTAACTACTATATCATTTTTATCATTCTTTTTTTAATTAAATAAAGAAAAATATTTGATATTTTTGGAAATTCGAACCAATATTCGGAATTATCTAGTGGATTGAAATATTTTCTATTGAGATATTTATCAGCGGATACAACTTGCCAAATAAATTCTAATGAATCAAAATCTACGCAAAAGAAAATTGTATCCGATAAAATTAAAATGGTTTGCAACTTTATTGATGGATATGAGCCGTCAAACATAGATTTATAATTATCAATCCAATAACCCTTAACTAACTAACTGTATTTATTTGTATATTGTAATTTTTCAATATATAAATTTATGTAAAAAACAAATTTATATTAAAAATCATCGTAACACTTTTTTTAGTATTTGCCTTTATATATTTAAAGTTATAGGTCTCTTGCCACATATGTACCTTTTCTCAAATACTCTATTGATATTCATTTTTTGTAATTAATTCAGCATTGTTCTATTTCAATAAATTAATTATTTTTTGCTAATTAAGCTTTAGCTGAGTTTAAAGTAATACGATCCGCCAAAAACGTAAGCTTAAATTTTGAATTCAGTCTGTTCCAAATTACTGATTGGTTCGTAAGATGACCGATGAATCACGATGTTAATTCACAACAGTTGTTTAGCATTGTCCCAATTATTTTTATACTAAAAAAATTTTGTACAATTTAAAAAATAAGCTTTAAAATTTTTTTTATTTTAGTAATAAATAGACGCCTACACGGATAACATAACACCAGTAATGATGATATGTTTGCGCACGCACTATATAAAAGCTATACGTTGATCAGCTAACATTGGTAATTGTTCTACTGTGCAAATTATGGTTGAAAATGATAAAGATGACCATACTACGAGTGATTTTTATCAACTTAAGATTGGTAATACATTTAATGAAATAAATTCAAGCCTATATAACACCATTAAATGTATATATTGTAATAAAGTACGACTACTGTTAACATAAAATTAGTTGATTTCAAACCTGCTTCATGTAATTCAGCAAAAAAGGCACATTTACTATGCCAAGGAGGAGATTCAGTTGTTGTGGCTATTCCTAATGATGTTGATTCCAATTGTCTATATTATTTGTCATTTATATTTTTAGGAATGTGATTATACATTTTTTAAAGGTGGTAAAAAGCCATCCACTAAAGATTGTATACTTATTATAGATGAAAAAACCAAGGTAATATTAACATCAAACGATCTACAATTTAATTAATTCACTGAATAAGGTTGCAACACTTGAGCGTGTGTCACACAATTTTGCTTTAAAACGAACGAAGTAATCTTAATATAGAAACGTATGATAAATTTATAATTGTGTTAGAATATCGGACGACTGTATCATTAAATCGTTACCACCTCTTGTAATATAATAAGGCCATATTCCTATAATAATGAATTTTTTTTATAAAGAAAAAAAATATTCCGGAATCTACTAACAAAGAGAACAAAATTACAGTGAATATTACACTATTTCCCAATTTTTATCTTTAATTTTATTAAACTGTAATAATTTAGCAACCTAAGACGCGTACACATCATATAAAGAATGACTTAAGTAAAATTCTCTATAATCTTATATATATACAGTTATGTAATCACATATTTATGCTAGTTAATGATCTAATGATATCCGAATCAGATGAGGATGACCAATAATCAATATATAGATTGTATCCCTATTACATTCTATATTACTGAGCTAATATGTTTATGTTTAAATTTTTTTACCACTTTCATCTCGACCTATAAATTTTTATATTTCATCGAATTTTTTCTTTTTCATTTATTCTTAGTTAATGTAGTATTTTTTATTTTATCATCAAGACACTTATTCTCAAGTGAATTCAATTATTTAAATTTTTCAAATTTAATTATTATTTATAATCTTATATTAGAAGATACTTTATATATATATATATATTAGCTTTTTTTAGAGCCTTGTATTTAAAAAAAAAGCTTTTTATGATATCCAATATAAAGTTATATTACGTAAAGCAATATGTACATATTCTAGATTGTCTAATATTCAGTCATTAATTAATTAATCTATAGAGTTATAGTGTAGCTAAAGTTATCATTAGAATAACTTTATGTGATTTAAAAATTTAAACAATCTTTTGCCTGTAATGCATAAATTTACCATTTAAAACATTTTTAACTTGATTTTTTGATTTTATTTAAACAATATAGATATGTATATTTCTTGTAATCGTGTAAGTACATATTTTTATTATTTTCTGTCTTTAACAAAAACTGTTACTTATTTTTAATTAAACGCTTAATTTAGTTGTGAAATTAGTGGAACAAAGACGAGATATAATTTGCGTGCAACACTTGCAGAGTACTAGAGTTGGACATAAAATATGCTTTTTTTTATTTCTAGTTGTAATGCTTTAAAGTAATTTTATAATATTTAGATTATTAATGTATTATATCTGTTTTCTTTATCAATACCAAGCTATTTCAATATTTTACTAATTGCATATCGCCTAATTTTAGGATTCTTATGTTGGTGCGTGTTGGCAGTAATGTTTTATTATTTTAGCCACAAAAATGTTCAAAATTTATATTTATTGTAAAGAGAGTAAATTTTATAATATTTGCTAAAGATATGGACCTTAATAATAGCGAATATCAATGATATATAGAATTTCTTAGTCAAATTGTAAATTTAGATCATTTTCAGTATATATATATATTTATATTTGTAAAATTAAAGTTATATTTTTGCTTATTTTATTTTTCTAAATAAATAAATGCATACAATTAATGATGATAATAAAATTTAAGAATTTATTTTTAGGTAATGAAAGTATTTATATATTGAAATAAGTCATATTGGATAAATTTCAATAATTTACGACTTTTAATTTATAATATAACGTATTCACTATCTTTAAAACAAAATTTTTACTCTTAAATATATAAATTTCAATCAAAATCAATAAAATTACCATGACTGAAGTGCGTTACAAGAAAAGGATTAATATCATAGAGAAATATAATTAATCAACTAACCTTATTATGTGAATTTTCAATAACTAAAATTTTTTAAAATGAAAAATTTAAAATGCGGTCATATATTCAAGTATAACTAAGCACATAGTCGTAAAAATACTTGTAAAACAATACAACAATTTTTTGCAAGTATAAAAATACTAAAAAAAAGTTTAATATAAATAAATGTAGTAAAATATAAGCTTACATTATGTCAATAACAAATATGTAAGGCATCCAACAGTACCTTCTTTTGCAGTTGAATGAATGAGAACCGCCAGATATAATTGGAACGATGTGTTCCGAAGGTTAAATAATACAGAAGGGCCGTACACTATCTGACGACGGTGCCACACTGAATCTCAATTTTAGCCTAACTCTTTTTGTTAGTATACAAAAAAAAAAATTAAGCGCTTTATTCCAATCAAATTTCAAGAATCTCACTTTCTATGTTTACAAAACAATGTATTACATGGGAAAACATTAATGAGATTGCTTTCCGACTCCAAAAGACATCTCTATGCGCACACATTTAAAGCCTTTTCCACAATGGGCAGGGCGCCAAAGTCTACAAATAATGGATCGCAAACTGTGACGGTAATTTTAATACATGTACACTATTTTTAATGTGTTTGAAGAAAAGCACTAACAAACAGAAAACCCCCAAACCTATTGTAAATGTTGATAATGCAGATGGTAGTGGTTCATATGATGAAAATAATGGCAATCTTCATTTAAATACAAATAAAAAATTTCAATTAGCTGCTACTAATGAGCATGATAGTAGTTTGACAGTTGAGCAGACTTATCAAAAAAAAACCCAACTTGAACATATTTTACTTCGTCCAGATACATACATTGGATCAACAACCTTAGATTCTCAAGAAATGTGGATTTTTGATGATAAAACAAATTCTATTATTAAAAAAAATATAACATTTTCACCTGGTTTATACAAAATATTTGATGAAATTTTAGTGAACGCATCTGATAATAAAGAACGTGATAAAAATATGTCCAAGATACAAATTAATGTCGATACGTAATTTCATTTATGTAAATATTGAAATTAACTATATATTTTAATATTGTATAGAAAAAAAAATGAAATATCTGTATGGAATGATGGGCTTGGCATACCAGTAACCATTCATAAAGATGAGAATATGTATGTGCCTACATTAATTTTTGGCCATCTTCTAACTTCAAGTAACTATAATGACAATCAAAAAAAGATAACTGGTGGTAGGAATGGTTTTGGTGCTAAACTCTGTAATATATTTAGTAACAAGTTTATAGTTGAAACTGCTTCTAAAAAATATGGAAAACACTTTATTCAACAATGGTCTAATAATATGAATGATGCTAATGATCCTATCGTAAAAGAATTTAATGGAAAAGATTTTACTTGTGTCACATTTTCACCAGATTTATCTCGCTTTGGACTAACACATATAGATGATGATTTTCTTGCATTGTTTAAGCGTAGAGCGTATGATATATCAGGTGTAGCTCATGGTATTAAAGTTTATTTTAATGGTGAATTACTTAAAATTAAAGATTTTAAAGCTTATTCCATGTTATATTTACGTGGGATTAATGGAACTGACAATGTAATATCTAATGATGAACAGTCAAATAATACCGCACCTAATTTCGACATATTATATGAAAAAGTGAATGATAGGTGGGAGATTTGTGTTGCCCCAATTGATAGTGGACCACAACAAATGAGTTTTGTTAACAGTATTGCTACTACGAAAGGAGGTACCCATGTCAACTACATATATGATCAATTGATTAATTATCTAATGCCTATTATATCAAAAAAGGTTAATGATAAAAAATTAATTAAACCTGTATTTATCAAAAGTAGTATATTTTTATTTGTAAACTCAAAAATTGAAAATCCATGCTTTGATTCTCAAACTAAAGAAAATCTTGTATTGTCTTCAAAAAAATTTGGTTCATCATGTGAGCTAAGTGAAAAATTTCTTAAACAAGTTTCCAAGGTATGTACAGATTCAATTGTTGAATTTGTCAATCTAAAATCTAAAACAGCTTTAATGAAAATTTCAAAAAATTCTAAAAAAGCAGCTATTCTAGCTGGAATACCAAAGCTAGATGATGCAAATAAGGCTGGAACATCATTATCATCAAAATGTGTTTTAATATTAACAGAAGGAGATTCCGCTAAATCGCTTGCTATCGCAGGTCTAAGTGTTATTGGTCGCGATTTTTATGGAGTCTTTCCTTTACGAGGTAAATTACTCAATGTTAGAAATGCTACTTACTCAACTATAATAAAAAATGCTGAAATTTCAAATTTAATTAAAATTCTTGGACTCAATTTTAAATGCAAGTATGAAAATTCTAATGAAATGAATAGTTTACGTTATGGAAAAGTAATGATTATGGCTGATCAAGATGATGATGGCTCTCACATAAAAGGCTTAATAATCAATTTTATACACTCATATTGGCCAAAACTAGTCCAAAATGGATTTATTCAATCATTCATTACTCCTTTAATAAAGGTTTTTTATAAGAATGAAACACTTGAATTTTTCAGTTATCCAGAGTACAAAGAGTGGAAAGATGCTACACCAAATTCTCATAAATGGCGTGTCAAGTATTACAAAGGTTTAGGTACATCGACAAGTATTGAAGCAAAAAAATATTTTTCAAATATGGAACGTCACTGTATTGACTTTCGTTATGATGGTGATGTTTGTGACCAGGCTATCAAAATGGCATTTTCTAAGGATAGTGTTGATGCTAGAAAAAAGTGGTTAGATGCTGCACTACTTGAAACTAAAAGACGTCGTCAGCTTAATCTTCCAGATATCTATCTCTATCAAAAATCCACCAAGTGTATAAGTTACAATGACTTTATAAATATAGAGCTTGTTCAGTTTTCTAATGCTGATAACCAGCGTGCTATTCCCAACATTATGGATGGTTTGAAACCATCTCAAAGAAAAGTGTTATATACTATGCTGAAACGTTACGAAAAGAAAGAAATTAAAGTTGCTCAGCTTGCTGGAGCTGTATCTGAGTTGACCGCATATCATCATGGTGAAATGAGTATGGCTAATACTATAATTGGTCTAGCCCAAGATTTTGTTGGTTCTAACAATATTAATCTTCTTCTACCACTTGGTCAGTTTGGTAGTCGTCTTAATGGTGGAAAAGATGCTGCTAGTCCTCGTTATATTTTTACATCGTTAAATCCGCTCACTAGATATATATTTCCTGAGTTTGATGATTTTGTATTGTCATATCAAATGGAGGACAATCAACTTGTTGAGCCTGAATGGTATTGTCCTATCATTCCTATGGTGTTAGTCAATGGGGCTGAAGGTATTGGTACAGCATATGCCACAAAAATACCTAATTTTAATCCTCGGGAAATTATTTCTAATTTAAAGGATATGATTTTAAATGGTGCTGATCCAAAACCTATGAAACCATGGTTTAAGGATTTTACTGGAGAAATTGTACAAATTGGTGAAAATAAATTTTCCATATTAGGTACATTGTATTCACTTAAAGACAATAAGGTTGAGATTGCTGAGCTTCCTATTCGTACATGGACTCAGCCTTATAAAGAAGAAGTTTTACAGCCAATGCTTGAATCTAATATTTCAAGCGGAACTGGAAATGACACCAATTCTAAAAAGGCATCCGACCTTAAAATAATTTCATTTGAAGAATATCATAGTGATACTAAGGTGAGATTTGTTGTTTCACTTGAAAAGAATGCTCTAACGAATTACACCAGTGACTACGTATTTAAACAACTCAAATTAGAATCATACATGTCCACAACATCATTAGTGTTGTATGATAATGATGGTGTATTGAAAAAGTTTGATTCTGTTGAAGATATTATGAAATTGTTTTATCAGGTTCGTTATAAAAAATACCAGCAAAGAAAATCATATCTTATAGAAAAATATGATGCATATGCGAGGAAATTAAAAAATCAGGCTAGATTTATACTAGCTATCATTAATGATGAAATTGTGCTCAAACATAAGAAAAAAAAGGAAATGATTGAAATTTTGCGTAGTAAAAATTTTGATACTGATCCTGTTAAGCGCTGGCAGAATAAAGTAGCCAAATCATCAGATAACAATATATTATCAGCTAGTCTTATGGAGTCAGAAACTGACCCATCAGGTATCAATACAGATGATGAAACAGATAGCGACTTTGAATATCTCTATGGAATGTCTTTATTACATTTGACTAATGAGAAAAAGGATGCACTATTAAAGGAAAGGGATGATCAACTTAAGTTACTTGAAGCTATAAAAAATAAAAGTGTTGAAGAGATGTGGTTGGAAGATTTGGATCGCTTACTTGAGCAGCTTGATAAACAGGAGCAACTAGCAACGAAAGAAAATCTTCCTGGTCCTAAACTTAATGATTTTAAAATTGGTTCTTCATTAAAATCAAAAAAATCTGCTTCTACAAAAGTTACTCTTAAACATAATATAACTCCTAACCGAATTGACAGATTTACCTATCAACCATCTATGGTTGGTGTAAAAAATAAGATTGTTAAATACAATAAAGATGACCCAGATAATAACAACCGGTTGTTAACTAACAGTGAGGAGGATATATCTATTGATTCAAAAAAAAATGTATCCATTAAAAATAAAGATAAACAAGATACTAACAAAACTAAGTCTAAAAGCAATACAATATCCTTTAAAAAATCTAAAGCATCACATATTGGTTCTGAAAATGTTGAATCAGATTCAAACAAAGTATCAAATGGTAATAGGCGCAAACGCAAAATTCATTACAGTGACAAGTTTTCTGATACTATTTCGGATGAAGACGACTTTGATATTCAATTCGATAGACCATCTGATATGGGTTCTGAAGATAGTGCCATCTATAAAGTGATTTCATCAGATGACAGTCGTCAATCCATTGAGCATACAATAAGTAAAAGTGAAAAAAAGTAAATATTTTTATTTTTTTAAATACTATCTTAATTAATTTGTTAAAAGATTTTGATGGAAATAATTATTTTAATACATAAATTCGTTAATCTATCTGTAGGTTGTTGCATAGTAGTTTAAAAACCGCATACCTAATGTATCCCCGATATTTTTTTATTTACATATTACTTTAAAATACCGTATGAAAACGTATTCACCATTTATTTAGCTACTATAATATGATTTATTTGGAATGTTACTAATTGATGATAGATTCTTGTTTTTCTTTAATAAATAATTATTATGATTTTATCTTATTACTCATGTATACACTTTAACTATATCTATAAGACTAACCAGTTGCCTATAAAAACTTAGCAACTTTTTCATTCTCCGCGTGGATACCTACCTTTTATATTTAAATAACCTCTATTTTTATATACAAACCTAAATTTACAAGTCTTTGTTGTATAATTTATGAAATTCTTCGTTTAAAATATCAATACGTTTAGAACATTAAAAGATAATTTAAAGACCATAAAGCAATCAACTACATCTAAAAAAACAATTGCTCGTTTTGATGATGGCTCTAATACAAGCAATAGTGATAGTTCTATTGATGACTCTACTTTTGATATAAAGAATATGAGTTATTATGATGATGAAGACTATATGTAATGATATATATTAGATGTATTCATTATATGTATTTGTTTCCATTCAATAAATCATTTCTAATGGTATATATAAAAATTATTAATATTTATGTTAAAAACAGTATTATAGCTACTATTCCATAAGTTTTAGATTTTTTTATCTTTAATATCTCTATAATTTATAATAAATTATATATTAAATTCGAGTTTTTTAGCTTGTTCTATTAGTAGAATGCAGTTGCTAATAGTTAAAAGATAGTAATATTGAGCTTATTCATTAATACTAGCTAGAAATTAATTAAAATATGGAGTCATTATTTTTTATAATTGTGTGATATATTAGATATGATGGTGTGTTTAACACATAATAATATAATTTTCTATAATAAAAGTAACCATTTTATTTTTGGATGCATATTAAAACATGGACGGTATCATGTTAGTTATCTACCCAAAAGAAATTATTTTAAATTCATTAATATGCCATAGTTTATATCAGTATAAAATTTGACTAAATATTGTTACAACTATTGATGATATTAGCTATTAACAGCTTTTTAAAACTATGAAAACTTAAAATAAGCTCAATTGTAGTCATAATTGCATTTTAAATAGAAATGTTTGTATTTTATAAATGTATCTATCTATTTGTCGTATCATTCAAATATTAGAATGCGAGTTGCACGTAATAAATTGTGGCAAAGAATAGTAAGGTACTTTCTTTAAATGTTCACCATTTACTACCTATAAAATAGTATTTTAATCAATAAAGAGGAAATCAAATAAGCAATGTTTACAAAAATAACACAATTTATTAAATAAATATAGTTATTATATTACTCAATCTGATTAAAAAAACATTAAAGATTAATACTACGTTGATTTCTTTATTTTTTGTTTAATACTATCTGCCAAAGGTATAACTAAATTCTTTAATTTCATCTGTGCCTGTTTCAATATAACATTACTCTATAATAATTACCATTTAAAATCAATATATATATATGTACATAGTTTGATATTAAATAATACATTTTTATTAGCTATAACTTTTTGTGCTTTTACTTGTGTACATATCTCAGTGACATTTGTTTCTATGACAATCCCTCCACAAATAATTTGGTCAACAATAGCTAAAACCTAATTAAAATAGAGTCATGCTATGGAAACAAATAAGAATCAATTAATAACTAATCAATATAATTCATACCATTTCATTTTCACTAATAATTTCATATTCAGTAACAACATCCAATAACTTTTGTAAACATTGTAAAAATAACTAGTAAATAATGTTGGGAAAAAAAAAGCAATCAATAACATATAACACACTTGTATAACATCTAAAATTAATAGATCATTTTCAAATTTATCAACAATTAATCCCAAAAATAATGATCCATATAATTTGTATATAAGTTTTGTTTCAGATGCATCATTTTTATAGATACTAACAACAATTATAATAAATAATAATGGTTAAATATAAATGACTTTGTTGTATCAATAATACTACAGCTTCTTTCTACTCTTTTCATTAATAAAAGATAGATATCAATCACAAAATTTTGTTTTTGAAACTCACTCTAATTATTACATATAAAACAAGTATATATTAATATAGATTTACTAGATCGTTATCATAAAATTTTAAAAATCTTGGTCTTCCAGCTCTATTTATAATTAAAAAAGCTCTGATCATGATAGATAATGAGAAAAAATCTTATTTAATATAATTAAACGGAAATAACCGAAGATTATCATCATTGATAATTCGTTACCTCAAGAATACTAATTTATTATTAATTAATTATCAAAAAAGTTCAATTTTATTAATAATAATATATACTGTCATATCATAATCATCAATATCTATGTAGAAAATTATTATTAAATATAGTATAATAATCTAATGGAGAATTTTTAATAAAAAGATAAAATGAATGGAAATTCAATTTACAATTAAAAATAATAAGAGTAAATAAAATATTATAATATTATCAAAATACAAATTCATCAGGATTTGATGATGTTAGTACTTGTACTAACTGTTTGGCAATAGTATAACCTAGTTTAGATTGAGTAGCTAAAATTCCATATCCTTTTTCTATAATAAGATTTTCTAAAAATTCTGTTTGAAAATTGTTTTCAATAATAGCATTTCTTAATTGCTTCATTGTAGGATAATAACGTGAAATAGATTTTGCTGTATCATCATCAATTGATCTAAATTGCATTAGTTGTTGAATCCAACATTTTTCTATCCAATTAGGTGTATTTGGTTGAATTTTAAGCAATGATCCTTTATCTAATGTAAAAATATTGTTTTGTATTAGTTTTTCATCTGTTGTAAGTGTTTCAATTTTCATTGCTGATTTTAGCATACAATTTAGCCATTTATTATAATTTAATGTATCATTACAATATGTTATATTAATTCGAAGATCCATTTGTAAATCAATTAATCGTTGTTCAAGTTCACTTTCACTTAGAATGATAGTAGTAGTAGTAGTAGTAGTAGATTGTTGGGATGATAGTTGAGATTTAGTACTCGTCTTAGGATTCATTATTTGCATAAATTTACGAACTTCTTCATTCTCTAATAGTTTTTTTGAACGATTTCCAATCACTATCAATTGTATGGAATCCATATTGTTGCATGAATTCGCTACTACATTATTTAACCATTTTAAATGATCTCTACAATTGCTATTGGTAATAAATTTTTCAATATTTTTATTCTTTAAAACTATTGTACAAATACTAACCTTTTCTTTATCATTTTTTGTATTTTTATCCAATTTTAGTTTTGTACTACTACAATTAAATACCATATAACACCAATATTTATCAACATATCCATATTCATCCTCTAAAAAATATTCTTTATCTAATGAAAATTCATTTATATTCTCTTCAAATTGTTCTTTATTTAGAATAGCACTTATTTCACCATAAATAACTACACAATCATCCTTAAAGTATGACATTGTATCACGTGATAATCTCATTGACAATTTGGGAATTTTAATTACATTGTATTTCTACACATTTAAACTAACTTTTATAATATATAACCAAAAAAAATGATTCGAGATATAAATAAATGGATACTAATTATGTTAGAATAGGTTAGATATAGTGTGACAATACATTAAAGATATTGATGTCCATTTATATATGAAAAAACTGCGTATAAGTTTAATAGAACAATAAATATCTTATTTTATGATAATAAATGTGAATTTACGGTTATGTAAATTATTATTTTAGATAGTTTAAAAAGCATTATTTAAAGAAAATTTTGAACAACCTTATGTCAATGTTCATTTCTTACAAACAGGTAGATAGATGAATGATTTACTATTATAAATCTAATCATACATTTTAATAAGACTAATATTATTTATAGGGATATTCACTATTTTATATAGATACATTTTCTAATTCAATTAAAAATACTATAGTATTCATATTTTTGTATAAACTAGTTATAAGATGTGCCTAATTCAGTAAAAAGTCAAAACAGATAAGAAACATCCAAATATATTGTTAGATTGTATTAACTATGTCCAACAATATCCCAAAAAACCACTGTCCATTTGAGGTCTAAAAGGATATGGTATAGGTCGTTGAATTTTATACCAACTAAGGGAGTGTATTTAAAAGATTTAGAAAAATATGTGCAATGGAAAACTCATTTAAAATATCAATAAAGTGCTCAATACGGTAAATTTAACTATCTCTTCTACTTATTAAAATAAAAAGGTTCGATATAGTTCACACAATTAATATGTTGTATTTTATTTATTTTTTTAGTTTATCTATGTTTACCGATCACTACTATGAGTAAAATAGTTGTCCTCTTACCGTTTCTGTCTTCATGTTCAAGAAAGATTCTTAACACTAATAAAAAAATAGCGGTAA
This sequence comes from Kudoa iwatai, assembly GCA_001407235.2. Lineage (NCBI taxonomy): Eukaryota > Metazoa > Cnidaria > Myxozoa > Multivalvulida > Kudoidae > Kudoa > Kudoa iwatai. The sequence continues at coordinate 34,757 of JRUX01001439.1, forward strand.
TATAAAAATGCTATTTTTTATCTTCAAATAAACTATTAGCATCAATCTAGTAACTTTCTGAGTATGCAGTACTAAAGTTATATTACCACCTATAAAGTAGGATCATTCTTTTTCATAAAAATCTAATCTATTTTACTATCTTGGTAAAGATAGTAAATTTTTTATTAAAATTTTATAAATCTTTGTTTTTAAATCAAAGTTATTTATATGTATGTATGATAAGAATAAATTGTTTACAAAAATCTTCATTGGTTAGTGTAGAATTTAGCTAGTGGATAATCTGTCATCACAAAGGTGCCAGATAAACACATTTATTTAACTCATTTAATATATATCATGACTATAGTATCACAACACATTCCATCCTAAGCTACCTAAGTTCCGAAAACCTACACAAATGATAACTGTTATTTATGAATCTCACAAACTCAAAAAAATGTACTTATCGACTACAATAAAAGCAAACAATACACACAAGTTAAACTAACAGAAAGCTGAAATGAAATAAACCAGCAAATAAATTTAAATTCAAGTGTATAATTTAATCAATTCTCCAAAAAGTATATAGTTTTATGTTGCTTTACTTAATATCAGTTAATGTTTAAAAACCCCAAACTATCATGATTTATTTTAAAAAAAACATGATTCCAGAATATTTAATTTATTGAATAAAATTACACAATTTTAATATGAATTATACAAAGTGATTCCTATATCAATGGAATATTCTTATTTATCATCTTTAAAACCTATATAATATTATCACTATGTTACATAGATTGATTGTTACTTTAATTTTTTTGTGTATTATGATTTGCCAATGTAAATACTAGAATATCTATAGCAATAAAAAACCCTTAACTTACAATAGTAACTTTCTATATAGTCCTATAGATTTATAGAGCTTAGTCAATTAATATTTTCCAAAAATTCAACGTGTGCTGCTATATCTATAAAATGGTGTATATTCTAAATTTACTCTACAATGTTCAATATAATGCACAACGTAATAAAATGTTAAATATTAATAGTTTGAATATATCCACATTATTTAATTTATAAAAGAGTTACTTTGAGTGACATAAATGGCATCCATCTTGTAGAAGCATAATTTCAAACAACTAAATATACAAATTACGATGGAATCTTCAGGTAATGTCGTATTTGATAAATGTCACTTACTGCTGTCATGTATAGGGTAATAATGTCTTTCTTTATTTTCTTGATGTAAGTTTGATAAATTATAATGAATAAAATGTATTATTTTAGATGGTTATATGCTTTAAATAAAATAGAAGTAATTTTTTGTATTAAAATGAGACTATTAAGAATATTTAGTATGATAGACAGCTTTAAACATACTAAAACAAAAGTTTTATAAATTTTTGCTTTTCCTATACTTTAAATTATGTAAATGATGTTCATTTGATATATTTTATTCAAATTAGATAAGCTTATTCCTTTTAAACTGCAAATTTTTAAATAATTTTACCAAATATTAGTCTATAATATAAAAAGTAAAAGTGAAATTTAAAAAAAGTGTTTTTATATAGAGAATATTTATTAGATGTGTGTAAAAATTAGTCAAGGTACTATTTCACTAAATTAGCGATTATGTGATTGTCTGAAAGAGAAAGAGTTGTGCCTATTAATGAAAATATAACATTTAAATAATATCATTTGGTAAAAATAAGGTAATATGCCTGTTTTTTTTTAAGAAACAAACAAATATTGGACTATATTAGCAATATAATAAGAGTCACTTGTATCACATTCGTTCTAGTTAAAAAATGAGCTGTATACATCAAAATCGTACATTATGTTTAAATTATAATGTAAATTATCAAAAAATCGTTATCTTTATCTGAAAAAATATGAAATAACCTATTTTAGGGGATAAGTTTTATTTTTAAGACTTAAAATTGAGGAATCAGTCCTTTGTGATAACTAAAATTTTAGTTGAATGTTCTAATTAAAAAAAATACTTTATTTTAATAGATTAGAAATATATTTTTTAAGTACTAAAAATTTAAAAATAAATAATTTTTAATAAAATTAAGACTAACAAACCTTTGACATTGTTTTTAACTAATAATTTTAGCCCCTAAAAAATATATTTCTATCATTAGATATACTTAGGTACAAAAATTAATAACAATAATAAGCATAACATAAATATACTAATTAAGCCTATGTTTTTGTTCCAAATTATATAAAGATGATAACCCCTCTAATTAAATCATTTGGCACATAAACGCTCCTTTTTTCTCTTTAAAACACATGACTAAGTAAAATATAATGATTTAAACATACTTTTTTAAAGTATTTAAAAGAAAAAATATTGATTATTTGTAAATTAATTATCTACCACTAATTTGAGTCAACATTTGGAGAGGGATAATAGATAGCATAGTCATCTATAAATTTTGGCTAAAATTCCAAGCTTATTTAAAATGATAATCTATATTATTTTTTTAAAAAAATTCATAGAATCTAAAGAATGATTTATTAGAAAATAATTAGTATATTGGCATCATTCCAACTTGATTAAAATGGTGTACGTGCCACTACTAATCTATATACTTTATTATAGAAATATCAAGCCTAATATATAATACAACATATAAAGCTTAAATAATTATAGAAATATACAAATTTAGTTTTTGATATTGCACACTATAAACTTATCATTTATGTTCAAAATTTAATTGATTTTTATACGTTTATTCAATATAGATTATTGTGTTACAATTATTTATTCTAATTCAAATATATATCTTTTTTTCTATTATAAGCGTGAAATAATGAAAATACTTTAAATTTAAAAAACACATTGGTTCATTTAGTAAACATCTAAGATACGAGGTTCACCATCCATTTCATTGAAATAATTTTTCTTCTGTGTAACAGACCAATTTGGATCTGCACATGATTCTCTATATTGATTTTTTTTTGGAAGTAAACTATCATGTTTTAGCATATGATGTCGTATAATATCGGTGTCTTTTGAAAATTCTTTTCTCCAATTTAAAAGTAGTTGTGGACTTATAACAACATCAAATAAAAACCAACTAATAATATAAATGTTAATCAATTAATTTAACTAATATTTATTACTTTCCACGTTTAAATTTTAAATTATGATTTTCATAGATATAAGGCAAATCAAGTTCACCAAGATTTTCCATGTTAAGTATAATACCGCCATTTTTTAAAACATACATTGAATGTCTTCTTAACATTGATGCATAATTGTTCTTAAGACAATCATTTTTATGCTATAGTTTCCAATGGATAAATTACTTTACGCATTATTCTAGAGCACACGATAAAATCGTACCTTGGCATGATGTAATCTTTCTAAAGCTGCGCACGCACTCCCCTAAAGTAGTATTGGTTTTATATTGCTCATTATTTTCTTAAAAATAGTCTTTACGCATAAAAAAAATAACTTTTTTGTTTTACTTACTTATTTTAAATTTAATTACACTATATTTAATATAAATTAGCCTTAATAACAGTATTTTAAAACAAATAATGTATATAAAATGAGGATAGCTTAATCAACTGATAGAATAGTGTATTTTTCAATAAAATGCTTAATACATGCTATCTAGACTTGATTTATCATTTATTCTCTTTTTATATTTTGAATGGATAGATATAATCAAGACATTTGATCATCTTTACAGTAATGTAGTAGTGGCCTATGAAAATACAAGAATTAACTACAAATTTTTAAATCAATTCAAGTGAATTGGAATAATATGTTGTTGTGTTACTCTATTGAAATGTAGATTTTTTTAACAAAGTTCATATTTTTATTCTTTTAGGAAAAATAGCATCAAATTAGCTAATTTAAAATTTAATTTTATGTATTTATTAACACAGCTGATGCTTATTATCAAGATGGATTATTTTAATAGAGTATAAAAAGAAACAAATTATTAACATTTTTTTAAAAATATTCCTCTATTATTGTTAAAATAAACTATGTCTTATATGTATAATATTGAGTATGATTAATGGCGATTGTACTATATTCACTTAATGTGTGCACGTAAATTATTTCTATGTACTCTTGTATTAATTATTTTTATATTTTGAAAATAAATATGAGCTAAAATTTAATTCTCTATTTATTTTACTATCAAATAAATGTGCGAAAGATAGAAGCATTAGTTCCTTCAGTTAGTGCTTAAAAAGTTGATAAACTATTTTCTCTCATATTTCTATCTCTTTTATTATTTATATTCATAAAAAAAATAATAAATTACAAAAATCCTAATGCATTAACATTTATTCTAAGTAGAAAAAAAAAGTTCAATGCAATTAAAAAAATAATATATTGCCATCTTTCGCGCGCGCAGGCAACGAAATAAGTTTGTGGTTAGCGGCGATGTCGTTACATTAAAGTTTCTGATAATATATTATTAATAAAAGTAGAAAGCTAACATAAACTACCTAAAATTATTGTTACAATGGATTTATATTGGCTTGTACATTTTATTTAGGTTCCATAAATGATCAATGTCATAGATTCAAATGACCCAACAATTTTCCTTTGACTTGCAAGGTAATTCAATTTTTTAGTAGGATTTTTTATATTAGAACGCTTTATTTTTTGATTTAAATTTATTTTATGAGTTATTTTATTTTGTTCTGGTTTAATATGTTTTTTTAATGATTTATGTGATGGTATAATAATACGTTTTTTTTGTTGAACTGGAACATAATCATCGTCATCATCATCGTCATCACTTATATATGATGAAGCCAGTTGGCTTTCATCATTTGTATCAATTGCCTGTTGTTTATTCATATGATTAGCATCAGCTAATTGTTTAAAAATTATAATTTTAGTGTTGTTTTTAAATTTATTACTTTTGAACTGTGAATTTCTTTTAATATCAGGACTTACACGTAGTTTTTCAAGAATAACTCTCTCATAGAGTTTAGTATCATTGCTAAGTGTAGTGTCTATTTTTTTCATATCTTCTTTAAAAGCGCCATCCTCCTCATTAATATCTGAATAATCATGTAATATTGTTTCTGGTTTATTTTTTAACTTTAGAGGCTGTTTTGAATATGTATTGTGATCAAATTTAGTATCATTAGTAGTTGAATTTTCTTGTATTTTAAGTAATCGCTCCGATAATTCACTAATATTATTAATGACATCGTATAATTTTTTTACATTGTTTATATCTATCCTAGATTCATTAGTAAGATTATCTTCAGTAATTTCTGAGCTATTAACATTAGGGACTTTTTCTCTACTCTCTGTAAGATTGCTTGTATTTTGATATTTATCATTTAGTAACTGATTATTTGAATTATTATCATTATTTATGATGTTACTATCATTTTGTTGTATAACGTCCTTATTATTATTATGAATATTTTGTGGAGTAGCTGTTGTAGTAGTTGGTAGAGTAGTTTGTGAATTAGTTGGTGGAATAGTTGGTGTTGTTTTGTTTTGCATATTACAAGGATCAACATTAATACTATCACTAAATACAAGACTCCACTGTCCATTAGGAATTTCACCCCAAAAATGAACACTTTTAAATATCCATTCCTATGGAACAATAAATCATTGTTTGATTATAATTATTTTTTTAATACTTGTAGTCCTTTTGAAGATTTATCTTTAGGTCTTGGTTTTAAAATATGACTTTTAGTACCACTAGGAGATATCAAAAAAAGATCCATTCTTCCTCGGCATTCATGTGATAAAGTAACAATTAGTTGCACATGTTCAATTTTTGTTATTTTATTAGATATTTTTATAATATCATTATCTTTTCCTTTGGTATCACATTTACTATCATTGAAACTTATTATCATAGTTCCACCCTCATAAAGATTATAGTTTCGTTGAATTTTTTGATATGATATTTTACATTTAAGTTGTTTCGGATCAACATTTTTCCATTGATATGCAGTGTGAACCAGTTCTAAAGCATCTAATCTACCGAAACCATACTTTGGATTAAACCACTTGCCAGCACCATTTCGAGTCCATTCACTATCAGATGGATTAACTATTTGAGATGATTCAACTATAATATGATGAAGATCTCTCCATGATAATGAAGGGCTAAATAATATAATATTACTCATTAGAGAAATATAATAAATTATTAATTGATAACTTAGCTTCTAATGTTAATGCAATTAATCCAGCAGCAATAGATGAAGCTGATGATGTTCCTTCAAAACTTTCCTTACATTGTCCCCCAATATCCGAATTTATCTATAAATGTATTCAGATAATAATTTTTTTTTCAAAAATTCCTATTACCATAATATTTCTATTACTATTCTTTGTAATGCTACCTGAAAATGTTACTGCAAATACAGATGAGCATGTTTCTGCATAAAGAGGTACTTGACCATCCAACGCTACAGCTCCAATAGCCAAAGTATATAAATTGGTGATATAACCATCAGCATTACAATCATCACCTTCTAAACCTCCATTTCCACTACTCCATACGTATATGGATCCAAGCCCATTTCTACCCTATATTTTAGTTAAAATGTATCTCTTTTAAATATATATATGTGTAACCTTCATAGTTCCTAGTTTTAAAGCTTTAGTTGTTAAAGGACCTGGACCTCCAAAACGTATACCATCATCTCTTGGTCCCCAATTGCAACTATAAATATCAATAAAATCTATTTTATGTCCCACAGCATTTGCTTCTATGGAATCTGTTGTTTTTAAATCTAGCATTCGTATTCCAGCAATAGTAGCATTGTATGCAACACCAATTCCACAATAACTATTTGTAGAGCCAGCAGCTATAGATGCACATCTAGTTCCATGGCTTGATTCTAAATTCTCTAAAGGTGATGGATCTTCATCCATATTTTGATAGTCATAACTTGTTAATCTATCCTAAATTCATTTAGTTAACATAAATTATATATAGATAAGTTTTATATCTTTATATAGTACATAGTTGTGATATATATCTGGATTAGTGTAATCAATCCCATCATCTAATATAGCAATAGTTACACCTTGGCCATTGTAGCCACGATTCCAAACTGGTAATATATTAATATCCAATAAAAATTGATTAGTTATTTGACCAGAATTATGCTTAATATGTTTAAATTTAATTCAAAATAAAAAATATTTGTATTTCATACAATGTACCACTGTTTACTAAAATATGGGTCTTTAATATTTAAAAGAGAACTATCGTTTATATCTTCTGTAAATGATTGAGTAGTTATTCCTCGAGGATCACGTATTTTCCATTTTTCATCTATTGCTCTCAATACCTACAATTTAGAGCATGAAATATAATTTTATTATATCTTTTAAACCTTTGGCTCATTTTTAAACTTTTCAGTTTTAGGAATTTTATTTCTTTTATTATTTTGAAATATTGTTTCATCTGGTGTCAATATATACATATCTTGAAAATTTTTCATCTTTCATAATTATTAATATTTTTAAGTTGATATTTATAATATTACCCTATTAATTAGCTTGAACCCATGTTTTTCAGCCAATTGTTTCACTTGTGCTACTGTTAAATCTTTAGTTTGAAGTAATACTCTTTTTTTGAGTATATTTTTCGCTTTTATAATCCATAAATTAGCTACAAGCATAAATATGTAACATATTATAACTCTATTGATAATTTTCATATTTAATTTGCAGATTTCCACTGTAATATATTATTACAAGTTTTTGTCACTATTTGTATTAATATTTCTAGCGTCTAAACAATATGTTAGTAGTAACTTTTGTATTCTTTTACTGAATAGAAAAATAGAACTCACTCATGATTATATATATGTGGTTGTTGTAGCATTTAAAAATTTATCTTTATTTTCAATAACCATAAATTATTATTACTAATGTAAATAATTCATCGTGGTTAGTCATCATATCAATTGTATTTTTTAATGATAAAAAAACTAAATATTTCAAAAATAAAATTCATTTAAAAAAATTTATAATCATTTTGAAACATTTGTAAGAGAGATTATTATATAGTTAATTTAATGAATGATCAATGCTCATGGGTAAATACAATTGATTCTATCATTTTATGTAGATTATTCAAATCAAACCTTATAAAATTTCAATTAAAAAATAATTTACTTTTATTTTTCTCCCTAAAAAGTGATGTATACCAAATTTTCGGTTAAAAAACCTTACAGATCCTCCTTTACAGCTAATAGTTAGGACCATAGCCCATTTATACTTTAAACCTTACTCTGTCAATTAATCAATTTATAAACATACTTCAATAATAATGAAACTTTTTATACATTGCTATATATTTGAATTGGTTTAATTTCATATTATCCTCTCTATAATTGAAATTTAAATACACTTAATCATGGAATAAAATAAAAATTATACTTTAATTAATACTATAGTATTTCAAATTAATTATTTATTATCTTAGCATTGCAAGACACCTAAAAAAATATTATACCATATAACTATGGATTGCTATGAACAATAGAACTTATTTATCGTAGACATTTTAAATTTATGCTACATAAAATATCCATAAGCTAAACCTGGAATAGCATAATATCCACATTCTGTACTGCTTATATATCAGCATCTATCAAGTTTCGAATATATGAGAAAAACTAGTAATCCATAATAACACAAAGTAAAATAGCTTCCAATAAAATTTTCCTATAATCTATAAAAAGAATAACTAATAGCATTTAAAAATATTAAAAATGTCATTATTTAAGATATATTTACCTATATTGACAATTTTTATCTTTATATATATGGTTAATGTAGTTCAAAACTTCTTATACACAGTCTTCCTTCCGCGAGTAGTAATGCGTCACCGATGTCTAACATTGTTAATACAAGAAAAATATCATTTTTAATGTTAAATAAAACTTGAAATTTTTTCTAAGTATTTAATTATATACAGTTCTATATGTACATCTTAAATAATTCATTATAATTTAAACAAGAATCCTTAAAATCATTCTTTTTCTGTCAAAATCGTGTTCAACTTCCAAAAGAGCATTGAAAATCATTTTTGTTTTTTAAACACTCACAAACAAAATTTTACAATATCGTTAATCATATTATTTAATGTATAAAAATAGCTGTAGATAGCTATATTACTTACTAAATTTGTTAAACTCTATATACAGAACTATTATATATATGGAAATAAAATGTGCTTTTTATAGACATATTAATAGGCATTTTTTGTGTTTTAAACGAATCTTTTAGATCAATTTTGCTTATATAAAACTCTAGTTAGCTATTATTTTCTATATTTACGGTTCCCATTTGGTTGAATGGATTTAAAAGAAATAGAATGAATATCTAAACTATTTCACTTACTTATTTTATATCAACTGCTGATAGTACTTATATAATTCTAATTTAATAAAATATTTAAAAATAAATTTTATAAATTTTTATATCCTTATTAAAGTAAATTTATAGGTATAATAGGATAATATCATCTATGTATATTCAAAAAATTAAATATAATGATATATTATTGTATAATTTTACTTAGATAAGAAATATTTTTATATATACAGTTTTTTTTAAGGATAAATTTCCGGGATAGCCGATTTATTCAGATCGAACACCTTCGAACATTTTCATGGATAAAGCAATCTACAAACGACTAAAAATCTAATAAAATAAACGTTCATAAGAGTTTATTTTTTAATAAATATATTTATTATATGTATAAATTAGTTTATTGTTCATTCAAATATGGTATTTCTTGTTATAATTAACGGTTAAGTCTTTATATTCCCAAAAAGTGTTAGTCTATGTAACTGATGTTTTCCTAGTAGATAAACTCTCTTACTAGCTATATTATAATAATAAATTTTTCTGTTATATGATAATGAAATAATTTAATCTTTTTGATTGGACCACACTATTATTTGGAATCCTAATAACATAGTTCATTTCTCATCATCTCCTATGATAAATGTATACTAAAATAATGGTATATAAACTATAATAAACAAATTTTTTTAGTATTATATCTGAAAACTTTGTGATTGTAATAAATTTGATGTAAAAGTAAAAAAAATTAAAATTATATAGCGATAGGTGTTTTTATACTTGTTAAGGTAGCAATGATCAAAATTAAGCTAACTTTTACCTATAAATTTAATATCAAAATAATTTAACTTTATACAGTAAGCTTATAATTTAATTATTTTTATAAATAATTCAATAATTTATTTAAATTATGCCTGAATAAAACATTATCAATGTGTCAGACTAGTTTTAAAAAAATGCTGTCGCGCATGCTCGACATAGTTTAGATACATGTCTTAGTTTAGCTTTTTTTAAACAAATAAATATATATATATACCTAGTAATAAATAATGAAGATTAGAATGTTTAAATATAGATTAAAAAAATTTATAATAAAATTCATCATTTTTAAAGCAAGCATAGTGAACAAATGACATCTTTTATGAAGCAATAACGTTAACAATATAACACTCAAAAAATAATAATAATAATAACAAGAAGCAATGCATTATGGCATATAAACGTATTTTTCTGGATCATTTTCCGATTCTTTCATGTATTCTTTTTCTATGAGATCATTACAACATTCCTTATAGTAGAGATAATTAATGTAGGTAGGTAAGTAGACTAGACGATAAAATACCAAAAAATTACTTGTATAAACTCATTTGTAGGTTTAAATCGAGAAGAAACTTGAGAAATGACAAAATCGGCAACAATAGATTTGTTAATTGATTGGTGTTTTTTTAAATACATTTGTATGGTAGACTTAAATATTTTAAATTAAAAAGCACAATAAACAGCATTTACTTGTACAAGGTGCTTTTTAGTATATTCGTCAGTCATTAATCTATTAGTAGGTAGAGGAGAACATTGCTTTGGGAGATCAACGTCAGGCACAAGATTTACATTTTTATTAGCACTATTTAAAGTTAAAAAAAAATCAGATAAAAATACAATTTATAATTACCATGTAAAAGAAACATTAACAGATATGATATCGTAATCATACAAAATTATTCTATTTATTCTTGATAATCTCACTCCAATATTATCAATATTCTATCAAATGTAATTGATTATTACAAAAAATTATACATAAATTAATACAATTAGTCCCGGTTCATATAAAGATAAGACAGTCTGATGGATAACAGCTGGCGGTAAACCCATAAGAGAACCAAGTTCCCCAATAGAAATACGTGAATATTTTTTTTTATTAAACTGTAAAAGCAAGCACGCTTGAGGAAGTGTCAACTAATTATAATCATTATTAAAAATGATCATATATCGATTAAATGTAAATAATATCAACTACTTCAATGCTATAATTTTTATCAAACAGTTTGTTACCAGTTTCCAAAACAACAGTTGATTTTGAATAGAATAAATGTGCAATTCTAGATGGATATCTTTCGGTGTAACATCTAGAAAAATTCTCAAAAATATAACAGAATATTTTAGGAATTTTCATCTGTGAATAATCTTTAAACATTTGGCTTTCAGTATGATATGGCCAAATAGTTGAATTTAATGCAACAAATGTTAAACCAATTGGTAACACTCTACCAGAGTTAGAATCGTCACTAGTAATAAACTGTTGTAGACAATAATCATCAAGTATTTGTTCCATTCTCGAAAAAATATCAACATTTGATATCATGAAAGATGTATTGTTTGTTGATACTGGATTTTGACAGGATTTACAACCAAGTGAATTATCATCCAAGCTTTCATCTAGGTAATAACGTAGATGATAGTATGGTTCAAAGTTATAGCTTGATTTTCGAAGATCAATTGCAAAAGTGAATTCAGTCAGCCTTTTTCCAACTTTTAATGATAAAGAAAGATAATTAAGTAATGTTCTTTCTGATAGACTTGATATTAAACGATTAGCTAGTATTCTTTCAGCCAAATAAAATTCATGATAACTTAAATAGGCATCTTTATTATCGATCAAATATACTAAAAGTATCTAAAAAAATTAAAATTATGATATTTCATCTAAAGTCAACACAATCCATTACAACATTATCACTTAATTTCAATCTTTAATATAAAATTTGACGACACAAGATTTTTTTAATAGTTAAATAAATCAAATATTATAATGCATGTTAAAATTTTTATATTATAGTCAAACAAATAAAACATATAGTAGTATACAAACAAAAACTTACTACAGATACTACCACTTTACTGTAATAAAAATAATTACGCTCTAAACTAAACATTTTTACAACTAGTAGTTTAAAAGAGACAATCCATAGTTAATATAGACAAAAAAACACTTATTCAATGAAAAATGTATATTTGCTAATTTTATTAAATCTTTTAAAAAAAATAATATAGAGTACCCAATCGTAGAATTTTTCCTCCAATGACTTGTGTAATTGAGTTTCACGAGGATGTAATTTGTGCCTATCAAAAAAAAATATTCAATTTGAGAAAAATAAAATCAAAATATAATTTTTTTTGTAATATACCATTCTGACAATTCTTTATGAATAAAAAATGCAATTATTGCTTCGACAGGATTTTCTTCAAATTTTGTGGAGTTTAATTTATTACGAAATGCCTATATACACACAATTTATTTATCAAATCAATAAAGCACACTTTGATGTAAATAAAACATGCAAAAATATGATGATATTAGCTTAATATTACATTTTCTACAGCAATCTTATAGCATATCAATAAAGATATGAATAAAAAATGGTGAATTAAGATGATATCCATTCAAATGGTTTAGTACATTTTAAAGAAGTAAATTTTTTTGTTAAATAAAATTATAAATCTAAAACATTTTAACCTTTAGAAGGAGCAAGTTTAACACACACATGATTCCTATTAATCTCTCAATAGCAGCACAGTTAAGAGTAATCTCTTTATTAGCATAACATAAAAATAATAAAGTAAACGGTTAATTTATTCCAAAAAATAGACATTATGTTTTTTAATATATAGAAAATTTTGAGAATTAAGGTTAAACATAATTATAATGAAGCATATTAAAACATATAGTTATACTATATGAGAGCAACACATTTGAAACTTACTTAATAAAAATTACAGTAATATTTAATGTAATGTTTTTTTAATTGTAATAAAAAATCCCTCAAATTTTTAAGCATGCCCAGTAAGCAATAAGATTAACAACTAACATGAGCAAGTAAAGTCTTTAATTCAATGGAACCGCCAAAAAACACCACTATAACATTGAAATAATGATTATAACATTCAATAAATCGATCAACCACTTCAAAGCAATACTCCTTTATAATATACATTAGTACACATTTATGAATAGCTAAGGGATATACTTTTTTAATAACTGATTCCTCATTTTTATATCTAAAAAGATGTTCATCGATGGTAACAATTAAAAATTCGTTAAAAGAATTTTTAAAGCTGGTATGAGATATCTGAGTTTTCTTGAGCAACAAATACATATTAACCAAGTCTTAATAGTTCACCAACAATTATTTTTAACTGGATAGGTGTAACAAAAAATTTTTACCTTGATAACGCTTTTGTTTCATAATAACAAAGAATTCATTGATTATTTTTTCATAGATATTGATAATTAGAGTTTGGTCCATGGATGATGTAACCTTAAGGAAATGAAATGGATTTAAAAAATGAAGCGATAATTTAATTTTGCAATCTTTATATACATAGACCAATATTAATAATTTAAAATTTTAAACAAAAATTCTTAAAGTTTAATACAAACACTTAAAATTCCATATCTATATATTTTTGTTAACATAACTATTTTTAGTAGTTTACGCCAGAATTAATTTGACTACCTTATCAAATTCTATTTTGGCAAAAAAATATTGACATCGTTTCTGTTCTTCTGTATATAGCCTCAACACCTATGAACACGATAGATTTAATAATATAAACTATTTAAGAGAATTATCTACAAGATTTGAATACGATGTATAGTCATATTTAGGTTGAGAAAAGTAATTCTTAGCTACATTTGAGTAGAATTCAGATGTGATTGTAGCATATTTTGAAGCGAAATCTTCACCAATCACAGTTTTGTACTCGTCATTAGCAAGTAACATTTGATCACAATCTTCAGATTTTCCAGATAATCTACTTGAAATTTTTGTGCAATCACCAGCACCAAGCTCAACTATTATATATTCTTTATTCAAATAGTTTTCATAGGAAAAAAAAGGTATCGATAGTATTTTTTATATATTTACTTACACAAATTTTTAAAAAGGGCTTTAATATCAGTATAATCAACAGGTATTCCATTTCTATCCAATTCAATATATTTAAACACAATTTCATACAATCTTATCGATATTGGACGATATAAATGTTTGGACCATGAAAGTAGTGCTAACTAAAAAACTATTATTTTTAAATCTATAAAATAGGAAGAAATTAAGCAAAATAAATTTTTTAATCTAAATATTTTATAATATTCAAATGAGAAAAACTTCATTCTTTCAATGAATAATTTGATAGGAAAACAAAACAAAGTTTAGAATATTTCTTCGATGTAGACATTACTTTTTATTTATTAAAATTCTCATGCTCGTAATAATTTTATATATTTAAATTTATTCAAAAAATGAAACGCGTATTTATTTACTAGATTAAAATTAATCATGCTCTAGTGGTATGGAACATTTAGCCAATATTCAACTAAGAATACAAATTAAAGAAGTAATGTCTTAAAATACTAGCTGATACAACTAAAACTAGCAGATATATACAAATTTAAACAATAAAAACAAAATTCAAAATATAAGGTTATTTATGAACTTAATATGTTCATATAAGAATTGGATTCAATTAGATAACTGCCTATTATAGTAACACATAAAAACCTCAACAAAAATTATGTTTTAAAAGTTAAATGAATAAATTAATTTAAAAATAAAAATAACAATGAATAAGCTTTTAATATATGGAAAAATTTCATTTTATTAAAATTTCTATGTCAGCAAGCATAACGAAAATACATTGTATATTTTTTGGATATATTCTTTATGAGTACAAATCAAGTTATCGCTACACCATACTCTTGTGACATATGAATAGACTGAACTCAGTATTTCCGCACCAGCCTTAAAATGTGTCCATTTTTCTATATACATCTGAATAAGTTTATCATCCGAACAATTGAACAATTCCTATATAAATTCATATTAGTCTACATTAAAAAAAATATATATTTTTTTTTATTACTTCTCGTATTTTTCTAATTTGATTGTTAATCAAATGCTCATTAAAATGATCATACAAATAGTAACATGGGTTTTTATATTCATCTACGTAATATTTAATAAAAATTTATTATTTTGAAAATATGAAACATTTCTACTTGAGATCTCTTTAGAAGTGGTCTTAACAAGAGAAATATTTTTAACCACCATGCTAGACTTCTTAGATGATAATGACAAGCAGTAATCGTATGCCCGTCTAATTTTCAACATTATTCATCATAATATATTCATAATACATACGTGTAAATGTCCATAAAATTCTGACCACTTATAAAACCATTCTTAAAAATAGTGTCCACATCATGAGCAATTTCCTCCCATCGAGTGGATCCACATTTCAAGTTGGCTAAATTATCTGTGCTCTTTAACATATTAGAACAAATTTATTGTGCAGTTAGCACTATTTAACAGCTAATAAAATATTATATCGATTGTCAAAGCAATTTTGAATTTGCGGCAGCGTTATCGATTAGCTTACGAAAGTAGGCGAACGAATTAACTGAGTGAATCTGTGCTGTCTCTCTTGATAGTGTTTTGAACTACTATTTTATATTATCATTTTAATAATTAATCGTATTTTTTTATATAAATCTTTTGAAATTAGTTAATATAATACTTTTTATCAAAATTCGGTAGCCTTCTTTTTAAATTGGCTGTTTGCGTCCTTTTACCTAATTAAAATCTATAGGGCTCAATTATCCAGTATCAATCATTAAACTATCAATAATTATTAGATTAGACATATGCTAGCTTTATTCTGTATTTGAAATTTATTTTGATATATAAATCTTATTAGGTTATATCTAAAATCTAGCGAAATCATTCCTTATTACCAACGGTTGGTGGTAGTGGTGATTTGCTTGTTATTGATAGTCTCTTAATAATCTTCCTAATTAATTACCAATAAAAAATATAATAATTTTTATGTAATGAGCAATTTCAACTTATTACCCATCTATCATACTCTAGAATGATCTAGAATTCATCTTAGATTTAGTTCCATCTACCATTAGACATGAGATTACTCAATGAAAAAATTTGAGGTATGTATTGTATCATTTTTTAATAGTTTAAACAATACTAATTATAACATTTTTAAAAATAATAGAAATTATTGTAATAAGCTAAACAGTTTTCTTTTATAAGATAAATTATATAATTTTTATAGTAATTAGATAAAAAAGAAATTTAATTAATAAAATGCATCCATACTATCTAATAATTAATTATTTAATCATCCAATTAATTTTCACGATGTGGTCATTATAATAATTACACAACACTATGGAATTGTTATTGCACTTAATAATCTACACTTAAGAAACCACATAATTATAGAAATCATTTTCAAATTATTATACTACAAAAGAAATTATACTTCTAGATTGATATCTCAAGAATGTTTAAAAATGACCAAGTCTATTCATTATGTTAGCGTCATTAACAGAGCGATAAGAAATGCAATCGATTAAACCATTTTCTCCTAGTTAATTATAGATAATTAGATTTTAATTAAATCAATTATATATTTCGTTATTAGTTGTTTTTATGATTAAATTCACATTATCACATGTATGT
This sequence comes from Kudoa iwatai, assembly GCA_001407235.2. Taxonomy (NCBI): domain Eukaryota; kingdom Metazoa; phylum Cnidaria; class Myxozoa; order Multivalvulida; family Kudoidae; genus Kudoa; species Kudoa iwatai. The sequence continues at coordinate 51,623 of JRUX01001439.1, forward strand.
AATATAAGAAAAGACGCGTGAACTACATTAAAATTATAAAAAGCAATGTATGTATTAACATCTTTGAAACAAATATGTTATAAAAGAATCACAATGTTTTGGCTCATACACAATGCAATAATTGGGAAAACAACTCATTATTCTCTTTGACACTCCAATATAAAAAAGGTAAATTTATTAATTTAAAAAAAAACCTATTCAGCAATTGAATAATATATTAATTTTTTATCTAGAAAAAACCTAACAAAAAAAATATTACTCAGCTAATAAAAAAGTGTCAATCACTGTAATGAGCAATTACAACAAGTAAAGCACTCTTGATAGCATTCTAAATATTTACTATGATAAAGCTAATAAGCAAATGAAAAAATTAAAAATAATATTTAAAGAATTCAATAATTGTTGACCTTTTTATCGAAAATAAATTAATAAATGCTATGGTGGAAAAATAGGAAACATGTTACGAATACCGTCACAAAATAGATCCTTCTATTTGGGAAGCAAATATTTTTAAAAAAGTCACATAACAATAACACTTACATAATACAGATCCATAAAACAACCAACCAATAAGGTAATTTTATATCCGCTAAAATAAACTTAAAATTGTCCGCAGACAATTGATATTTAATGGCATCAATTATCTACAAACAAAGTATACTCAACGCCCTTTTTAGTGAAAATCCAACTAAACTAGCTTCAAAGTAATTAATTTTTAAACTAGGCATAATTTTTACTAATTAAGCTACCCATTAAATTTAAATAAATCTCAAGGCATGTTGTATAATATGTCTAATATTAACTATTAACACATGCATATCATTCCTTGTTCTCCAAAGTTTCATATAGGCGATATATAAATAAAATGGCTTAATATAATTGCTCACTCACCTTTAAAAAATATAAGCTATATCTCTAACTTGTTACCAAGGGGCATAATCCTTCGCGAATACTGGTGTAGGTGTGCTATTAGAGACTTTTCTGCTGCATAGTGGATTAATAGTAATTTTAAGCATTAAAATTTAAGCAATTTAATTTTTTAAAATGAAAAAATTTATCTTAGGATTATTATATTAATGTTATCCTTACCTATGCAAATCTGGCCTAAGTACTCATGCGCATTGATTAAATCGATATAGATGCGTGATCACTACTATCATAGATTGTGATAGGGTGGTAAAAATATTCCTCAAGTTTTTGAATTTTTACTCATTCTATTATATTGTAACTATGTTAAATTATAAATCTAATTGAATGTAAGTAAACTCTTAATACTAGGAATAATGTAATTAGTATTTTAATAGATTTTATTTATCGCCATCGGTTGGTGCTATACACACTTAAAATAAAGTTTGCAGCACTTTTTGACAAATATTTAAGTCAAAAAGAATTTTTTTTATTTTTAATTCGTTGGATAACAATTTTAGCACCTAATTGTTGTATAATTTTATATTTGTAATAAATTGGAGTCAAAAAATAATACTAACTTTTTAAAGTAAAAAAAAAGAAGTAACTAAAATTTTTCTACTAAATTCATAGCTATAAATACCAACTAACACATTCGTTTTCGACTGATTTCGTATGCTTGTAATCTGAAAATGCGGCAATATTAATTTATTGTAAACAATTTATTTTTTGTGAATATACACTATTATTTTTTAATAATACTTTACATATCAAAATAATCATATATTTATTTATGATGACTTGATGATAGTAATGTTTTTTAATGTGATAGGTTTTTCATAAAAAAAATTGTATTTATTAATTGATAATAACCATTTAATTTTACAATTAATTATACTTTTAATACAACAAAGGATAGCTTAAATAATAGTTAAATTTATGAGCTTTATGCATCGTAATTACATGGGAATAACTAAATGCAATATCATTATAAGATCTAAAATATTGTAATTGTAAGAAAAATTTTCATTTAAAGGCTGATTATTTTTTGTAAATTTTTATTATGAAATTATTAACTTAACATATTTTTTATAAGTAAAGCAGCCTACTACAATGTAAATTCCTCTGGACTACATCTAGAAAAAGCTTTCTTGAACAAATACTTGATCCTATTAACCAATATTTTATATTCAATAGATGGGATAAAATCTTATGTGTCAAAATATAAATGAACAATTATATTAAGCGATAACACAGACAAATTGTATTTTTTTATGTTCTTATCAATTTTTCAACAATAAGTTGCAACAGTGGAAACTTTTATTTGCTGTAACATATTTGATATTTGTGTGTTTACATCCGATAGAATTTTAAATAATGTATTTAAAACAAAATTTAACCGACACTTTTTGTCTAAAAACTGCAACTATGCACCTTACATAAATACTTTATTAATAATAGCAATAAAAAAATAATTAATAGATATTGGCGCAAATCAATAGATAGTAAATACAAATGGAATGAATTTTAATGTTTGCTTTTATCTATATGATTGGCGACAAATGATTATATCTAATCATGCAAATATATCGGAAAACTTTAAAACCTAATTTGAATTGTTTAAGCGATATATATCTGATAGTAAATGAACAAAGCGATAGCTATTAACCGAAAAATTAGATAGATAATTTTGATAAACCAAGTAAGGGTCAATAAGTTGTGTGATAATAAATAAAGTTGGCTTAGTAGTTGACACATTAGTTGAGTTTCTAATTAACTATATATATAGGATTAGAAACCATAAAAGTAATCATCTTTAATTTCATTAATAACAATAACAACAACAACTATTGTTACATATTATCACTGAACAAACAATACGACTGAGCTTTTGAGTCAGGCTTGAAGAAACTAACCTAAAATGATAAACCTTAAAGATAACCTAATACTACGAAAAAATTTTTCGAATGACAATGATAGCATTCCATCAGATGCTTCCTCAATTAATAGAATATCTTACAATGGTGAAATAAGTTCCATACCATTTTTAGTGAAAGATACTTCACTTTTGCCAAACTATACCACGTTACCATCACCAAATGAATTATCCACTGTTAATTTGTCTAATAGCAACCCCTCAATTTATAAGACAGAGGCAAACTATAAATATAACAGTAGTAGTAATGAAAGTAACTGCACAACTAATAGTACTGATCCATTAAAAATATTAAATTCTATTAATTCTTCTTCTTGTGATGGAAACCATAACAATATATTTGGTATAGTAAAGAACAATAAATCAACTGATAGTAGTCCTCTTAATTATGCAAATATAAATTCTTATAATATTCTTAATACAAAATCTAACAATTTTTCTTCTGCAAATAATAGCCCACATCAACATCGTTTTCTAAACAATGTGAATTCCAGCAATACCATACTACGTGATAAACTAGTAGGTTATCAAGATACTGGCATTGAACAATTAAATCCATTATATACCAGCTCAAACAATCATAACACTATTGCCAATACAAGCAGTAGTAGTAATAATTATAATAATACACATGATAATCAAAAAATTTCTAATTCAAATAACAACACACAAACAAATCCAATACTTTTTGCCAATTACAATTCTGATTTTTGTTCTACACCAAAAATCTTTAATACCACAAGTATAGATCAATCCTATCCGGATGACTACATATCAATCTATGGTAATCCAGTAAAAAAATCTACTTTCAATGACGATAAAGTTATCAAAAGTATATTTATATATATATAACACCTCTTTGTATTGATAAAGTCAATCGATATGATTAAAAATGGTTATTAATAGTATAATAAACTGGGTTCCCACCATATAATTGTTATTATTTGTAGTTACTTAATATAATATTTAATATATGTAACTATGATTATGTAGATCTAAGTGATAATTTAAAGGAATAAAGACTTTATAAGACTATTTTTAGATCATTTTATTACTTTTTGAATAAAATTTATTATTTAAATTCGATTATTTAATAATTTTTAATATATAATTTAGCTAAAGATGAAATTTCAAATGAGTTTAAGAATAATAGTCCAACAATAACTAATCCTAGTGTTAATAACAATGGTCCTTCAAACAAGACAGATCATTTAAATAGCAACAATTACCTACTGAACAATGATATAATTGGCAACATTCTCAATCAAAATAATTTTCATGAGCAATGGTATAATATTGACAATCATAAAAATAGTAATATAATACATACCAATGAAAATCTTCCATGCAAGCCTCCATTAAATTTAAGTATATTCAATTCTCCAATACATTATCAAACCTTACCAGCTAATAATGCAATTAAAAATTATAATTCGGCTGGATATATTCCTTTAAATTCAACAAACAATTCAAATGGTATTATGTTTGGTAAAACTAACAATGATGCTATACCTAGTGATAATACCTTTTCTAATGTTTTCCCTCCTGTTTCTGCTACATCATTTGATGCTAATAGTTCTATAAAAGCAAAAAACACAGATTCTTTAAACCAATGTGAAAAATTGACACCGACATATCTAACGAATTTTCCTAATGAAAATTTTGTATCCACAGGAAATCATCACTCTACAAATATTTACAAACCTAGCCAATATGCCATGAATAGTCCTAGTAAATATAAAATTTTAATAAATAAATGTTTCTTTATAGCATATTATCAACTTATTTAGTTATAGATAGTTTAGCATGTAACAGAAATTTTTGCCAACAAGCACATCCAGTTAATGTTATGCAACATCCCTACATTACACCAATAAGTCAACTCTCTAGTGATACACTCAAAACACCCACAAATACAAGTATATTATGAAATTTTTTTATAATAAAATTATTTAATTAATTATATAACATAGATTGTCTAAATTGTGGTCAAATTATTACAACAATGTGGAAAAAAGGAGGAGCTTACCACCTTATGTGTTCTTCCTGTGGGTTTGTATATAAATTCAGTCAAAGCTCTAAATTTAATACACCTGGCAAGAAAAAATCTGTAATGTTATCATATAAAGTTATGCTTTTATAATTATTGTCATTAGGGTGGAAAGAAAAAGGTGGGCGCTTACTGTATAAACTGTTTCACCACACAAACAACACTTTGGAGAAGAAATTCTGATGGTGAATCTGTATGTAATGCTTGTGGATTATATTATAAACTTCATAAAGTATTCGAAATCATAAAAACATTATTTTAATACTTTTTTTAAAAAAAAAGGTTAACAGACCGCTTTCCATGAAGAAATCTACTCTTCAAACTCGAAATAGAAAACCCAGAAAAAAGTTTGAGCCTACTTTTTCATTGAAATAAAATCACCTTATGTCCCTTTTATTTATCTTTCCTTTCATTTTTCATAGCTTATTTTGTCAAAACTTTAACTATTAGTTAGATTTACCCTTTAAAATGGCAGTATTTATGTTGAATTAATCATAAATATGTTGAATTCTCTTATTTTAACTAAAAAAAGTTAATTTATTGGAAAACTATATGAAACTTTTATATATCTCAAACCTTATAAAACTAATTTATAATTGCTTTGCACACAGTAACTTTATACGCGTGGGTAACAATCACCATTTCTGAAGATAGTTTACAATTTAATATTTAATAATTTAAAATTTATAAAAATTTATTGAAATTTTTTTCATTTAAAAGCTATAAAATAGGACTATACCTAAATTATTAGAATGGTAGTTTTGAACAACGAGGGCGCTTCACTACCACTATACTTAATAAAATATGACTATCTTATTACAGAAACTTTAAAATAATCTATTTATTTTTCAAAAAAAAATGTATCATACTTTGCTATAAAAAAAAGAAATACCTGTATTAAATTAAACGGGATCCATTATGAATTTTGCGAGTTTTTAATTCTGTTATTTGAACAATCTAAAGAACATATATAGACTATAGTCAAGTAAATAAGATTTTAAGTAATAAAACTATTGAAATAAATTGAAAACTTAAAAAATCATTACATTATATTTTCTTATGATGTGTTTTATATAGATAATCCAATAAAATTTATCATAAATGTATTACACAGAATAAAAATTGTCCTTTATGCTAAAAGTCACTCAAAAACTTAGAATTTTTAATTATATATTTATAAGTTGAAAGATCTTTTCTATTCAATAGTATTAGGTGAAATAGATAGTTATGAGAGACCTACTTAAAAATAAAACTGACCATGTTGTGTGTAAGGAACTGCTGTATCATAGTGAACTAAAACCAACACCACTTGTTTTTCGAAAACCAGCATTAAGAACTCAGAATCTATACCACATCACAACTCGATTAATCACCACAACCTTGGTATCTCCCACTAAATCATATCATCAACTCTAATTTATATAATAGTCCTCAAAAATTTATTTATCGCATATCATGTAACACAACCATTATATTTTAATACAAAATAATTTACCAACTGGCATTTTAGTTTTAAAAGTTTCAAAAAAAACACATTTATCTATAGTTTACATGTGTATCACTAAAAATAAAAACTATTAGTAACAACCCATAAATTTTATCAATTGTAAACAGTAAATTAAACAATATAACAGACACATGTACAATATTAAAAAGAAATATGATATGAATTTGTATCACTAATTCGAACTATTTTCCCAATTTGCTTACATAGAGTACTAATAAAAATTTATTATAATTCTTATAAAATAATAAATAAAGTTACCATTATTTCCTCTAAGAAAGATATCACCATATTTGGCTGTAAGCTATAAAAAGCTATATTAATTCAAAGTAAATCTTAAAAGGATACCTGTGCACTCTCGTATTCTTCCGCATGTTCCAAAACTATATTCATGTAGCCATCTAAGCACGTTAGGATACCTAAAGTACAATGAAATTGAGCATTTACTAGCCAAAGTGTTAACCTCTATAATCTACTCCTGAATTTAATTTCACTATAACTAAGTTTCCTATAAGGTTCTTTAGATATGCACTAGGATTCAATCTATCACTTCCACTGGCATGAGCAACAGAAGACATTAATGTGTATGCGCATAGATCTGCGTGCACATGTTTGTGTTATGGTGTGTAGGTTCATTTTGATTCTTGATTTCCAATAAGAAAACAAGTTGACTATATTTTTTTCAAATACTATTTTTAAAGGTTTTTTTATATAAATAAATATTTTTTAACATAAAAATAGCTGAATTTATGCTTTCTACAAAATTATTGTTAGTATCTTGTACAACCTTGTATGCATAGTTGTGACTCAAAACAAGTTATTTTTTAAGTTTCCTTAGGTTTTTTTACATTAAAGTATATGCTATAACATACATAAAAATATGGCCATCATAATAAGAAGTTAAGGAGAGTACGCATGTATTTGATCATGCTATTTATTGGATATACGACTATAGTTAACACTTGAAGATATTTAGTACTTTTTATATGATTTTGCTTGTTTCCACATTAATAACAGATGTTAACGGTATTTATATTTAGAATGATGCTTATAGAATTTTCTATCCGCTACTAATAAGCCGCATATCAATCATTTTTGTTTAGTGATTTAAAAACTCATTTAAGAATTAAATAATTTTAACACGTTATTCAGTATTATGATTAAAAAGTAACTATATAAGACAATGCTATAGCTAGACATATTTTAATAGATATTGACTATAATTCAAAGATCCAAAAAAAAGTACTTGTAAGTATCGCTATATAAACTATTATATCACCAAAAAGTTAACTTTATGCTAAAATAGAGTATTAAATAAATTTATATTCCTAACATTATTCAATGGGCTATTGTTAATGGCAATATTGGAACAAAATAGCCTTTTAAACTTTCCTTATGTGTTGTTGAACTTGGTATAAATGTTCTATAATTAGAAATATAGTGATGTGAATTGGATGGCATTGGAATGATGGTATGTTGGAGGATATAATTTTCAAATACGCTATTTTTTTTAACTACTAGTTGTAAAAACATTTCCTGGAATTTTATTAACAATAATTTAAGATTTTATAATATTAAATTAAATAGTCGATTAAAATGTTTAATATATTTATATATGTCTTGCATCGCATTTGTTTATATACATGGGTACACAAAATATCTTCTACAATAGTAAATTTACCACTCAAACTCCATGTTCTATAATAATATTGTTTAAAATTTCTTTAAAAATATATTAAGATCTTTTTTTTAAATAATAAAAACCTTTTTTTAAGTTTTTTTTTATAATAAAAATTAAAAAAAACTGTAACAAGTGTATTCTACAGCTTATTAATTAAAAATTTATTCCCTTATGCATTTTTCAAGCTTTATTTGATTTAAAAAAAATGTTCTACGTCATTTTCTAGATAATTCTTATTTAATGGGCAATTAAACGAATTAATTATAAAGTACGACAATTTTAACGAACCTGTGCGAATAATGGTTTTATATGTTTAACTAACTGGCAAAAAGTTATATAGTTATTATTTTATAGCTATCAATGTTATTTATTTTCTATGACAAAATTTTAAAAATAATTTGATTAGGTATTTTACTCATTTTCCTTTTTATCACTATCACATATTATTTATAATTTTTATTAGGTAATGGATTTCATTTTTTTTATAAATAAAATTTTCAAAATTTTTAAGTTTAATTTCAAATCTAAATTTTATCACTTCCCTTCCCAATTATGTACGAGTTATACCGAAAAGTGATGGTGAACGTTTAATCTGCTTAGATTATGAGAGATAAAGAAAAATTGTTTTATTCTTAGTGTAATTTTGAAATTTTTTAACTATTTATGTGTTTAAAAACATAACTAAAATTAACTTAATAGTTTTATTTTTTCGTTGCTATATATTTGTTGTGTAACATTGTTATAGGGTCTTGATGGACAACACATTTCATGTATCATATATTTTATTTACTGAAAAAAAAATAACAGGATAACTTTATAATAAACAGATAGTTAATTAAGATTATGTAGATATATCGACTAAAACATCATCAATAGCACTAAATAATATGATAAATATGTACAAAAGAATGAAAAAAATGTGATGAATGTCCTATTAGACTTGGGTGGGAAAACATTGGTAGTTTTTGTCAAGTCTTAGATTGTAAATAAAACTTGAATTATTTTTTTTCTCACAATAAACTAATATCACCCATGTGTTTGATATTTGAAAAAGTTGTTTTAATAAACAGTAGATTATGATAGATAGATCAATAAGGGATATAGATATTTTTAAAAATACTTTAATTATATTATTTAATAGTTTATTTTTATTTAATCATTTTTTATTAATATTAGATGAAGAAAACATCGAGAAAAATAGAAATTCTTTGCTTCAGATGATATCTGATGATACATTATAGAGAGATGGTAATCTAGATATTAGCTTATCTTGATAATTCACATATTTATCTGATTTTTTTATAATTTTAAATAAAATTTTTTTATTAGAAATTAATTTCTAACATCACTTATAATGTATATTTTAACAATTAAATTAATGTCATATCTAAATATATACATAAAAATTGGACTAAATAGTTCATTTATTTTCACAATATCAATATATTAATAATCAACAAATTTATATAAATACTTTTAAAATATAAGTTATGAATCAGTAATATTGGATTATTTATTGTACATAAAGTTATATTATTAACTTATTTTAGAAGAAATATATTCAATTTGCTATTGATCTTAATTTTTAGTAAAACTCATAGTAAAAAAGATCATGATAAAATTGTATCATTTATTCTTATTGTTAACATATTATTAAAATACTAATATTTAGTATGGACTAGTAGTGGTAAAATTTTTTAAACAAATGAATATAATTTGTTATATATTTCCTTCTTATATTAATATAAACAATTCCACCCAACCAAGTTATACTATAAAGAATGAAATATGTCAAAGTATAGTTTACTTAAAATCACTTATTATAATAATAATAATAAAATTTTAATTTTT
>JRUX01001439.1:61559-77956 GCA_001407235.2 Kudoa iwatai
TATATTTATTTATTAATAATTATATTCAATTAAATCTATTTTTTATCTAAAAAGAAATATATAAAATATTTTATATGTTAATGTATTTTTAATGTTGACTTGATGATATATAATAATAAAATTTATCATTAAGCTAAGTAATTAAATTTTTGCATGAATTAGGTACTACTAAAGTTGGTGAATGTTTAGATATTGGAAGAAAACAATGTGATTTTGAATTGATAGAAAAAAAATCTATATATGTAAGAATTATATATGAAAATGATCTCTATCAACAGTATATATAATCTAAACAATTTCTAATGAATATAAATAATATATTAGAATAAAAATTGATCAATTAAAAGAAGATATACAACATGATTTAACATATATTAAGGAATATATGTATATAAAGGGACAGAAAAATTATGAGCTATTAAATAGTCATCTGAGTGGATTATATAATATTTTAGATTCAAGTTTTAATATAGTTACAGGAGTAGTTTCTATTATTTAACTATTAAAAAATAATACGCTATTTAGCATGTTGATACCACACAAATACTAATAATTACAATGGAAGAATTTATTATTGGATTTATTACCAATCAACAAACTGAAATCAATAAAAATATCTATGTGTCAGATATTCAATTTAGAAAAAAAGCTTACACTATTGCTGCTAATAATCTTAATTGTGTATCACCTACTAATGTAAAATCACTTCTCACTCAAAAACTTATATTAGTAACTATATAAATATATATTGCATAATATTTTATGTAATTATATGTTAGAACTATTTACATTCCAATTTCAATGATAATACAGTATTGAACAATTGTTTACCAAAAAGTTTTAGCAAAAATTTAAATGGTGAAATAATACAACCATTATGTGCTCAAAGCATAGAAATAAATCGAGATATTATTATGAAAGGAAACTATTCAGTAAATGAATGTTTTAATGATATAAAAAAGATACTTAAAGATCAAAAAATTAATATTATTTTTAAAAAATACAATATAAAAAATGTATTTAAAGGAATTTCTAGTGATGATTTAACACATTTCAAAGTAACAGCTATAATTACAATATATGTGTCATGTGATCTCTAGTTTTATAATACATTTTATACCTCATATAATACAACATTTAAAAATATAATAAAAATAAATAATTCAATGATTAATTTTCTTTGTGATATTGAACGACTAACTTCTCATCAAGTATGCTTGATCATTTATTTCATTATATTATCAAATTAAATTAGAATATAACTAAACTAATGGATATCTGTATATATGTTATTACGATAGAAGTTATACTATTGAATAGATATTTATTCAATGAAACATGTCTTTTTTCAGCTTCTTCAGAGTAAAAATTATATTACTCTTATTATAACAATTTAGTTTATAGTCATTACTCAATAATAAAAGATCAAAAATATTTATTTGGTGATCCTAGAATTGGTATTAATTTAGCTTATAATACAAGTTTTTTTTCCTTAGAGTAATCATATTACATACAATAGTTTAATAATATATTTTAATGATAATACATTTAGAGTGTCACGTGATCTTTATTTAAATTTAGAAGATGGTAAATTTAACACCAATATATTACAAATGAAAATTCTTGTTACAAGAAAGATATCATATGCAAAAATTTTCATTGTTCTTTCAATCTTTTTACTAGCACTTATTATAGTTTCTCTTCAAGTTATATTAGTATTTATCATTGTTAGTTATAAACGTTAAAATATCTATCTATTCTATTGTAAAATAAATTTTTCTTAATATTATTTACCATTCTTTTTTAAGTATACATTATTGGATAAGATAAAATGTGTCATTAGTATTAAAAAATGATTATAACACCTAATAATATCTCATCTGTTATAATAACTTTATATATATATTTGAATAGAATATAAAATAATTCTCTTTTTATGTTAAAATAAAAAGCTTTTAAATATATTTTAAAGGAAAACCCTACTTGATCAAAATTGACTATCATCGATCGATGCTTAATAGGATCATATTAGAATTGATTATTAACGCTTTTTAATAAGAATTTAATACAATTATGAGTTATCTACTATTACAACCTATAAATAATTACTAAAGCTATATAGAAGATATGGGTTAGTGTATATCGATCCTTTTCGCATAGATAAATCTTCATTATATAATAATTGTTTTAAATACAAATTGATAGATTAAAGGTTATGTTAAAATGCTATAAAACTATACATTTTAAAGAATAGCCTACTTATAGTAACCTTATTATTAGTACTGAATGCTTATGTCGTTACAAGAACATAATCAACATATTAATTAGAATAAGATAATGTCAACATATAATATATATATTCATTATTTTTCATATTACTTACTGATCATTTTCTATTATATCTACTAATTAATCATCTTTACAATACTTTCATGACTAGTTTAATAATAAACATATTTAACATCTATGAACTATATTTATAGTAACTAAGTATAGGTTAAACTACATTTAATTTAAAAAAAAGAATTTTAAAAGTGAACATAATATGATTTTGTAGAGTTTTACACATTAAACATGATTATACCTCTTATCTATGTGTGAATATATCCTATAGTATGCTTATAAGAAAATTATAAACATATTTTTATTAAAAGAATATGAAAAAATACATTTATTTGACTAAATAAATTAATTACCTTATAAATGCTTTAAGCACCAACCAAACCCATTGACCATTCATCAACTTTAGAGTGCGCGCGCACTTTAAACATAAGATGGTATGATATTAAAAAAATTATAAATTATTACTATCATTATAATAAATAAATTAAATCTATTTAATAGAATATGGATAAACTATAACAGACAGGATGAAAGTAATAATAATTCATTAGTGATCATATTAGATCTATTTAGATATGAAATAAATAATAGATTTGCTTTTAAATAATTTTTTTTAAATTATTCATATATATATCCATAAAGTTTATAATGTAGTATAATTAATATATTCATAGCTTGGGATTGTGTATATATGCTCACGCATCATTGTATTTGTATAACATGAAGACAATGCACGCTTAAAGTTATATTATGCTACAAGTTTAAATTATTATCAAATGAGATCATTTTAAAGGCAATATTTAAAGTAAATAATATAAAAATATATAATTAAATTAATTTTCTATAAATATATATATATAGAATTATAATATCAACTATTAGTAGTATGTATTGTCATCAAAAGATTGTTTAAAGGTGTGAATAAAGACAATTTATAACAATTGCTTCGTTAGAATACTTACTTACAACCGAATCAATATATACGTTAAGCAAATAAAACAATAATCATCAAATAATAAAATTAAATTAGCAATGACTCATAACTATTCAACTAATCCATTTCTAACTGATGATAATGATAACATCAATACAATTCCAAACAATATAACACAAGTTTTAGTATCAAATCAGCATTTTTATTAATAATTTTTATATTAATAATAATTATTTACATTTTAATTAGAAAAAATACAACAAATCAAATTTTGATGAATATTTTGAATCTCATTATATTTCACAAGAACAAATGAATTGGTTCAAATGTCATTACAAACAACTTATAGATGATATTATACCCAATCTAAGTTAATTTTAGTATAATATATTGTGTAAATTATTAATTTTTTTTAGATTTCAAAAATAATATCAATCAAATAATAACTATAGTATTGAAATATTTAAATAATAAAAATATTCAAAATCAACCTCTATCTATGATAAAAATGTTGTTAACCATTTGTACTATATTTATTTCAACAACTTCATTAAATCAACCTGTAGTATTGATTTTATTAACTATATTTATGGATGAATTATGGCTTCCATTTGAGTATTAGTTTATTCATATTAATTCTAACTAGTTTTTACTATTATTAATATTATGTTTTATAGAAATTTTGATCAAAAATATCACATGACTGAATTATTACTAAAATATCATGATATATGCTTTTGGAAACATTTAAATAATGTTGAAAAATTAAATTTCCATATTAAAAATTATATAGTAATAGTCTCAATTAGAACAACTACATATTTATAATATATATTTAAGGATATGGAACTGATGATAAAATCTATACCTTATGACAATACTAATAATAATATATTACTATCAATTTTAATAGAATGGATGGATAGTCAATTATTTTGGTGGCTACATTGTTTCTATTTATCTATATTAATAGGTGTTAGGTATGATAATATCATCCATTACACACACACACACCACATATATCTAACTAATATTTTATTTAGAGATATACTTATACATTGTAATAATAGTCTATCAATAAAAAGTACTATTAAATAATATTATTTATATATATATATATTAATCTAATTTATTATTGATTTTAGATACTATTTTGGATGTATTTTCTAAAATGAAAACTAATGATCTAGAAGATTTGTGCTATATAACAAATTATTATATAAAATTAACACCCTATTCTAGTATAGATATTTTAATTGAAAATATCAATCATACATCTACCAATAATATTTTTGACTATTTCTTACAAATTGAACCATATGAATTACTTTTAGCAACCAATATAATTGTATTTTTATAACAATAAATATTCCATATATTTATTATTTACTAAAATATCATACTATAGGATGAATCTACATGTGATAATCAACTTTATTCAAAACAAAAATTAAAATATATTGGATTAGATTTTCGAAATACACAACAACGTATCCATAATGGCTATTTAAATTGTATGAAACACATGGATTTTAACTTTGTAAATACTTTATTTAATACATGTATAATTTATTGTTAAATTTAGTGTCTATCATCAACTAATAATCCATATCATATATCCAATGATATACTTTCTTCTTGGGTTACTATGTTTAATCATTACTTTATTCCTTCTAATAATACTCACTATGCTATTCTTTTTAATGATCCATTAAATATTAATTATGAATTATTTATTCAATTCATTGAAAAAGTATCTTTCTTTTATGAGAATCATTTTATTATTCTATCTATCAATTTAGATTTCTCTTGATCACGTGGCTATTATAAAAAATGGTTTCCATGGTAATCAAGCATTTTAATTCTAAAAATAAAAAATGAATGATTTTTTTATAATAAACTAATATAATATATAGGTATATATAAAGTGTTAGAAGAAAAAAATCATTTAAATAATTTGACTATTGAAAAAGATGATATAATAAAAGAACAACATGAAATAATTAATAATGAGGAATTAAATCATCCTTCCAAGGTTTTATTATATTATAAAATAGTATGTTGAATATAGTATTAGCAATTAGAAGATATCAAGTGTTGTTTTACAGCAGTTATTAAGGAAATAGATCATCATAAAATACACTCATATACAGGAAACTATCCATCAACAAATACACTACAGTAATAAATCAACTTTTTATTTTTTTATAATCATATTAAAGTTATTTTCGAGTTAATAATGAAGAACTAGTAGTTACACCATGTGAAAATGAACATAAAAATAATATACTAAACTATACCCACAAACTTGTCAATATTACTAAAATAACTCAATTACAAGAAAACAATAATGAATATAAAATATATTTTTTAAATCATATATTCCATATTGAAAGTAAAGATATAAATATTGAAATTATAGTGAAATTAATAGAAAAATGCTTTAAACAAAGATTAAATTATCTATAAATTATATAAAGAGAAAAAAATTACCCCTATTCATATGAATTGTTAAGTTTTATTATTTTTAAACGATCTACTTACTTATTGTATTGTTTTTTTTTAAAAAAACGTTTATAACTTTATAAAAATTAGATTATTAAATTGTTCTAATAATTATATTCTATTTAAATACTTCATATGGTCATTTTTTGATATAATCTTTAAAAAAAATTAACTTACTATTACTAACATTATGTAACTACCTATAATACCGTACGTATATCGACATGATTACTAGTAGATTTTTATCATTAACATTTAACGAATATAAATTTAAATAGTCATTTTATTTACTTTTATATAATATTATCTGCTATTTAATATTATAAGTTTTTAATTTCTTACCTAATAACATTTTTTATAAAAAAACTGATTCTAAAATAATGCATTTAATTATGATTACTATTATTAAATTGATTAATATATTTATAATAAATAATTTAATCTATTTATTTACTTTTTTTATATTATCATATATCATATCCAAGTGAATAAAAAATAATATCTATTTACAATTTTCAATCTCTTAAAAATGGTTTTTTTTAATATATGAGGAGAATTTAAAAATATAAACTATATAACAGTAGTTTTACTAAAGTAATCTATCATATATTCTAATTTTATTTAATTTCATAAATAATTTTACGTGATTATATTCACTTTTACTTGACAATGTGGTACCATTTTTTTTATTTTAAAAGTAACGAATGATACCGAATTACATGTCGATCAATTAAATTTATTTAAATTCATAATAAATTTCATCAAATCAATATATAATTTTTCTATTTTTTTGTTATAAAAATATTGTTTTGTAATCAAATAAGTTGAAAATAAAATCCCTCTAATCGTTCAATTCTATATGTATTTAAAAATGAACCCTTGTAGCTTTTTATGTAAACATTTTTAATTAAAAGTTAACTACTATTATTATATATTTATAATTATTATATAGTATTTCTATTTAAAATGAGTTTTTTTTTTAATTTATTTACCATTAATTTGATATATACTACATATAGATCTGTATGTCTATCTTTTCTAATATATAGATATATTATTCATTATTTTAGATGAAAATCATTATATTTATTTAAATTTTTCAAATTAATATTATCTCATAATTATCAATTAAAATTAAATAGATAATATAATTGAATAATATTGAAAAAATAATTCACCAATTAACACACAAAATAACTATAATTAATATTTAATTGATGTTATTTATAAATAATTAATAAATAATAGCAAACATTTACGAATAATTTAAATAAAATGAACAATTTGAACGATGCCAAAAGATTTTCTTATTAATGGATGCTGTTGACAATAGTAACAGTCATGTTTTATTTATTGATTATGAGAATTAACACAATTTTCGTTTTCAACTTTAAAAGTGCATTTATCAAACAAAGAAGTTTTTGTTGATATATCTAGATTGAAAAAATAAAATGATAATTTTTTGATAATATCAAATATAATGCCATAATTCAAAAAAAATTACCCTTATCATCTGAATTAGAGTTGATAGTATTAACACCACAAAAAAGCTGCCGCTGCTGCTGTTGAGTCATAGTAAAAATACTATTTTCATTGCATTTTGTTGGTGTAAAAGTTGTATTTGATGAATTTATTTGATTGCTATAGTTTTGGTGATGTTGTTGATTAAGTGATAATGAAATAGAGTCACTATTGCCAGTAGTACAATCATTATTTGAATGGCTACCATTCAAATTATTGTAATTGAGACCATTTATAATCACTTCATCCAATAAATGTCGTCTTTGATTATCACTAATAGTGATGGTAGAGATGGATGAATTATTGCATCTGCTATCTACCATAGTTTGATCGTGATTATTAATGGAAGATAGTGGTAAATTATTTCCAGATGATAATGATGATGAAGATGATGTTTGTTTATCTGCAACGCTATAGCAATTTCCATCTTCTCCATTAGTAACAAATTTTAATGCATTTTGGACATGAATATTATTGTGTAGTGGATGATAATTTACCAAGTTATTCTAAAAAAATTAATAATAATACACTACTACTCTTAACATAAAACTATTGAATATACTTGAATAAAGTTATTGCTAGCAAAATTATTCGGAGAATTAGCCATTATATAATCATGTGGATATGTATTAGTTTTAGATACACTCTGAGATTGAATGTTAATTTTTGATAAAATATTACTACTTTTATCATCAAAGCAGTTGTTTTTGTTATTGATATTATCCATATTACTTTGAATATTATTACTACTACTGCTACAGCTGTTAGCAAGAAAAGGATTGATTGAATACATATTGTAGTTACCATTGATACCTACTTTACCACCATATCTGGTGTCATCTTTATTGGTTATATAGTGTTGTGAGTTACTTTTTTCATCATCTAAAATATTTAAAGCATAGTTTAAATATTTTCCATTTGAAGAATGTTGGTTATCATAAAATGATGAAGATGATGATGTGTTTAAGTTGTTTATACCACTGCTATTTAAAATCATACCCTCATATTTATGATTGTTAGTACTATCTATAGATTTTCCAATGTAATTGTTTGATGAATATTGATTATGTTGAGTATTATCTGTTAATGGCAAACCATTTGGAGGTATAGTATCAATTAGATGTTTAATAGAGACAGCATTATTGCCATTATTATTAACCAATCTATTGGGTGTATTTCTGTTTAGTAGACTATAGTTACCATTAATATTACCCAAAGTTACAAAGTTGTTAAATTTATTTCTAATAATATCACAATTTGGTATATTATTGTTATTGTCATGACTGCTAGGTGGATTTAAAATAGCAGTTCTATCATTTAAAAAGGAAGTAGAAGATGGGGTATAATAATTAAAACAACCACCACTACCACCATTAATTATTGTTTTATTGTTATCACTAGAAGCTATTCCAACTTGAGAAAGATTAGATTGGGAATGTTGATGATGCATGGACAATTGATGCATATATTCTGGATAGAAAATAGGATGTATGGATAGATTTGAATTTTCTGGCGTCACAACATTCCAATTATTAAAAAGACCATGTGTAGTAAAATCGGATACATAATTACCATTAAAACCACCAGTCAAATCAGCAAAATACTATCAATTTAAAAAATAACGTTATTGTATTGATTATTAATCAATATCATTTATATAATATAATAAGTTTAATGTTACTTTTTTGGTTGTAATTTTTTGTTTTCTTCTAGGTTTATATTTGTAATTAGGATGTTCAATATTGTGTTGTATTTGTAATTTTTTTGCTTCTTCAATGTATGGAGCTTTTTGTTTATCATCTAATTTTTTCCATTCTGCTCCTAATAGTTTTGAAATTTCTGAATTATGCATTCTGGGGTTTGTCTAATAAATTAAAGTTAATATATTTTTATATAATTTATATAAATTGTGTAAAAAATATTTGTTTAACACAATACTTTACATTAAACTTCTATTGATATTATATTAATAATAATAATATGTTAGACAAAAATTGCTAGCTAAATAAAAATTTATTTTTACGTTAACAGTCCCTAATTTTTATTTAAAATTACTTTATTAGACAATTTAAACTAAATTACATATTATTTCAAGTCTTTTATTATAAAATTATACTCATTTTATAGTAATAATACAATAAAACTATTGTAAAATATCATTTTTGGATTTTCATACTAGAGAAATAAATGATATATCAATAGTTTATATTATTAAATAATATAAATAACAAATTTAAATTAATTCTACTGTTAATATATTCATCATTTTTTGAATGAGATTGATAAATTATCAATTACAACATATGAATATTAAGAAATGTATTAATTATAGTCTGACTTGTTATACATAATATCATCAATATATAGTGCCATAATGTAGTATAAATTATTTATTGATAACATACAGTTATATTAGTTATATGATAATTATAAAATATTTAAACATTTCAAATAATAAAGAATAAGTTCAATATCATAATGGTTAACAATAAATATAAAATAAATGAAGATGAACAGATAATAGTAATACCCTAGCCATTTCTTTCCTTTTTTCTTTACTCCATACCATAAAAGCATTCATTGGTCTTTTTATGTGATTATTATTGTTTGAATTTTTATTTTCAATATTACTAGATGATTTATCATCACTAATATCGTTATTGTTATCTTCATGTTCATCTTCATCTATAGCATTTTGTATGGAAGGTATAATATAGCTATTTGAAATATTGCTATTATCATTACATAATGATTGAATACTATCATTAAGTGTAAATTCATCTTTGTTTATGGTTACCACGGAAGAAGAATGACAACTCTCATGTTGATCTTCTTTATGATTTGAAATGTTACCGAACAAATTTGTTGATTGTTGCATTGGATCCATTTATAATTTATTTCTTATTAATTTACAAATAAATATTGTTAGCTCTTTTAATCACTAGCTTGCTCTCTCTCTCTCTAAACAACATATAGAAAATTTATATTTTAAAACATTATTTAAATTATCAATCGTATATAATGTATACATTTAGTTTGAATATGTGCGAAAATAGTTGGGGTTTTTCAACAAATTAAATAAAAATATATAAAATTTGATATATCAAAAAAGAATTGATTTTATAATCTTATGATTAATCGGTTTCAAATGATGATTTGTATAGGTTAGTTATATATGGATGATAAAAATAGTAGTATCACTGATGAAAATTTTCATCATCCAAATAAAATCATAAAACCCATCATAATAGATAAGAAAATTACTGATATATTATATTAATACTATTCAATAGAACCTTTAAAACACAACTACCCATTCTATACTGTTATACAGCTGTGAACGGCATTGTCTATAAGTATAAATTTAAAGTATAAAACAACGTTACATCATTGAACCATTATGAAGAACCCCATTCGCATATACAATTGAGAATTTAAACATAGAAGTAAAAGCAATACCTTTGGAAATATTCTATTAGAGATAAATATAAATAACAATAATATCAATTAAAAGCGGCAATAGCGCCTTAATCATGGGAATTGACTCATGACTAACCGACAATTACTATATCAACAAAAACAACTATTGTTTTCCATGACAACAGGGAATATCAAGATGTTAACTACTTAATCCTTATTAATTTTATTAAAACAGTAAATTTTTATATTAATTATGAATTATTATAATAGAAAGTAGTATCAAATATTAATACTATATGATATTTAAAAAATTTAAATGATAAATTGTTAATTGAAATAGAGTATTTTGGTTATCAATGGTTTCTAAATATTCGTACCTATTGAAATCAGTTTATAATCAATTAGTAAACATCAACCAATCAATTAAAATCCTATTATAAATTACTACATCTAATTATTATCTATGGTAATAAGCTTTTAAATAAATTAGATTTTATTTTTTTTTGTGTCTAATTCTATTAAAATAATTGAAAATACGTTTTTATTATTATCTGACCAATATTAATCTATCATATATCATTGTTCTATAGAATTTTAATATATTGTTTTAATAGCAGATTAATTTTTTATTTTAATCTGTATAAAAAAAAATCTTATTTAGATTAGTTGCTTCATTGTAGATCATATCTAGTAGATAGTAAAATTAGAATGCTAAAGTCATAAGGGATTGTTATTAAATACATTTACAACCATATCTACATATTTTTATTGTTTATATAAGCCAACAAGTGAAGTATTCTATTGTAGGAAATGTTAATCACATGTTAGGAATCAACTATCTTATCTATACTAGCAATATTCTCTTGAGATAGCTTTGACGGGTACCACCTCAGCTATTATCATGAAACAATTGATGTAGTATATTGTTGAATTTATATGTAGATTTATTATAATAATCTATAAATTTATTGTTGAGGTTAGTTTATTATAAATAACGAATATATTGGATCCAATTTTAAAAGTAATGAACTATTATTATTATTATACCTATCTATAAAAAATTTATATCACTTAGATATTAACTATCATTTTTACTGGTTAAAAAAAAGATAATCAAAATATGATAAGTATTTTTGTTAAGATTATTCTATCTTTAACATATATTAAAGTGATAATAGTATTTTTTAGAATATATAACCACCTTTTATGACAATTTTTATGGTGATTAAAATTAATCCATTTGATTTGCGGTAACCCATTAAAAAACTTGCTTGTTATTCGACATCATTTTAGAACCAAATCGCATCTTGTATAATGACATTTGACACATAAAAAATGCATAATTATTATCAATTTTTTAACGTATATTTATATATATAAAAAAATAAAAATTGAATTAATTTCGTCAATATATTATGCAATTTTTTTTTCTATTTATTAATATGAGATATCAAAATACATAAACATTATTTCAATCTAATATGGTTATAAATTTATTATATTAATTTATCCAATAGCCATAAAATTTCTACCTTGATTTAAGTTATAGTTTCAAAAAAAAACAATAAATAAGGTAAAATTGTTGATTTCTCTTTATTTTAGCAGTAAATTGTATAGAAAATTGAGTCATTAAATGCACAAAGAGTATCATATTTGGTAAATTAATATCCAAATACTACTATTTCTTATAATATAAAATTAGTTGTAAATTATCAAATGATTTTACATATAGCTCCCGCAAAACACTTTCGGAGCGAATGTTTAATAACCTCTTGGGACAGTTGATTGCTTTGTCATCACGAAAAATTATTAAAAATATACACAAACTATCAAGATAGTCACTTTATTTAATTTACTGCTTAAATATTATTAATATCTTTTTATTATATAATATTACAATAAAACCTTCAATATATACATATCATACTATTTATTTTAAATATAATATCTTTTAAAAAACTATAATTAGTGACTAATATACACAAAAATACAAATTTTGTTAATTTTTTTAAGCATATTCTTATTCAGATCATGCAAAAATGAAAAATAACATAGTTTTCATTATTAATAAATTCATATGTCATTTTTTTTTCTTATCATTCCATAAAATTTTGTAAATAGTAGCAAAATGACAAAATATTAATAAAATAAATAAAAAATAGGCATTTTTTTACCAAAAAGTTTCTTCTAGTTGTTTAATTAGTATATTCCACTTATTAGTTACTCTATTCAAGTGAACATAGTATACATGTTACACTTTCATTTCATCCATAATAATAATTTCATTCATTTTTACTAAAAAAATATTTTTAAACGCTTTAATATTGAAATTTATGTTAATACTTTAATTGTTTTATTGTTTAGTTAATCTTCTATTAGGGATTAAATCTGTAATGCAGTTTTTTTTCCTTGCATTATAAAACATAATAAATTAAATTTTAAAAAAAATAATTCAAAAAAATAATAATAATAAGGTGATTTAAAATCTAGACTTGTTTATCAGATTCTTTTTTTAACATATTTAATCATTTACATTTTAGTTTTAGTTAAAAAATGAAATCTTTTTTCATGAAATTAAATTAATTTTTTTCAAATATAAACTAGAAAATAACATTCTAACTTAGGGTATTATAAGTAGGAGCATGCGCATAATATAATTATACAAGGCTTGTTATTCTTCTACAAATAATTTTAAAACTACTTTCAATTTTAATTATAACTCTTACTTATTTTACTTTACATCTACAAATTAAAATTTTGTATAAAAATATGGCTAATAAATTTTTCTATTTATAATTAGGCTTTACATTTGCGCATGCTCCTCTAAAATAATCAATCCGTTTGAGGGCGCAATAGTTTATCGCAAATAAGTTTTTCCAATTCAAAATATGGCCAGCTATATAGATTAATAATTTAATGAACTAAAGCACTATCAATAATAAAAAGATCTAGGTAAGAAGTTATTATATGAATCTGTTACCTTTAAGTCATAAATTATATACAAATTCCCTTGATGCAAACTAAATTCTATTAACTAATATTTAATAGGGTGTATGTAATTAAAAAAATAATAATAATATGACACTATAATATGAATACCGGAATTGTTGCAATGATGACACCAATAGTTCTTATATAATCATATCACATATGGATAAAAGTTCAGTAATTCACATCAAAAAATGATACTTTTAAGATGGCTTTATAAGGTAATACGCAATAACATATACATATAAAAATAATGCTAAAATAATCATAAAATAATATAATTATCTACTTAGAATGGTTTAAAAGATTGACTTTTATTTAATGTACTAATAATAAACTAAAGTATGCTATTTTTTTATTGATTTCACTACTCATATGACATAATAATGGATATTATTAATAAAAGGTAAAAAAACATTATTATATACTGTAATCATTTTTTTTTAATTTGATATATATTTATTGATTCAATACAATGATACTATAATTGATATTGTATGCAAATTATTTTATTATAACATTTAAAATATTTTATTTGAACTACTTGGCAAATTGAGTTAATAATTTAAGTAAAATAGTATATTTTATAGTTGCAAATAGATAAAGAATCTATGGTAACAATGATTATAAGCCCCATTTGTATTGCATAAGAAGACACCTAAACGAATGCAAACGTCAACTAATTTTATAATTATAGATATCCCAGCAGTGTGATTGATGTATTTTATAATGATAATAACGTATTAGCTGTAGCTATTCTAATGACAATATTCTTATGTGATATCGAATCAACATTGTAGATTAAATTCGTTATATTTGCTAATCAACCACATAGTACCTAATCTGGGTCTTTGTTGGGCCAATCAACTTGATAGTAACAGAAATAAAAAGACTTTTGTTATTCATTGTAATATTAGGAGTGATTCTACTCCATCAATAAAAATTTCATTTTATTTTGACTGAATTTAAAAGAAAAGATTTTTTTTTAGAATTAATATTTGAAAAATTTACTTTTGTTTACATTATAATGGATATGGTTGATAAAATTAAATATACAACTAATAATGAATCCAATATGATCAACCATTCATATACTAGCTTTCATTCAAGATATAAAACAACAGATATATGTTTTTATGACTTTTCATTGACACCAACAATAACAAAAAACTCTAAAGTTACCATTGATCAATTACTAGATATATTGGGAATTGTTCGTGATAGCTATCTTATAGCTAGAGGCAACTATAGTAAAGTATATACACCATATTAATGTATATATGCGTATTAAGTGTGATTACAATATTTTTACCATGTGCGAAAAAAGCATTTTATTTATAATTTCTATTTAGGCAAAAATAGTATCTGGTCGTTATAAAAATTCTAATAAACCATTAGCAATAAAAATGATAAATTTGAAAAGTGCACCAGAAAATATGCTTAAACATGCACGAGAAGAATGTGAAGCAGTAAAAGGATTAGATCATTCTGGAATTTGTAAAACCTATCATTTTTTTTCATTTGACCAATCTATCTACATTATAATGAGCTATCCAGGTTCAGTTACACTTAGTGAGGAAATTTCTAGATATGTCTACTTGTCTATAGATACAGTTACAGCCTATAGTTGTGAATTGATATGTGCACTTGGTTATCTACATTCAAAAGGTGTTGCACATCGTGATATCAAACCTGACAATATCATACTTAGACGAACATGTAACTAATTACCATATTATTACATACAAATTCGCTTTTAACAGAAAAAAAATAATAATAATATTTTTCAGGTGATAGTGAACTTGCATCCATTGTATTAGTTGATTTTGGATTTGCAAAGAAATTAAAAGATTCAAATCAGCTTTGTAATATCTATTGTGGTACTAGAGCTTACAAAGCTCCAGAAATTAGATCAGGTAATTTATTTTTTAGCTATATTTTATTATTTCCATATATTTACCTTTATTTTACTAAATATCTTTAAGCATTACCCTATAATCCATTTACTAGTGATGTTTGGAGTTTAGGTGTTGTCATTTGTAAAATGCTAACATCTAAAACTATTTTTTCTGGTCTCTCCAATTCTGAAGTAATTTCCATTGTAAATGATGATGTATCAAAATACATTCAAAAACAATCTCAACGTTCCATTCCTGTTGATATTCAAAATGTCCTTTCACAAATTCTTAAGCAAAATCCTAATAGTAGATTAAAACTCCATGAAATTATCTCCTCTAAATGGATTTTAAAAAGTATCAAATGTAGAGAAATACTTAATAGAGTAGAAAACGTGAGCTTTTTTATTGCCAATCCTCCTGTATAACGTATTTTGTACAACTTAAACCAACTCATTTTATATTATCTTAGTTAACAATTTAATTTTTAGACCTTTCTAATGTTTTTAGCATTTATTTTAATCTTTTTTCGATATAATCCATCATCAACTACTAAATTTAAAAAAAAAACATTATTATAAAATGTTTTTAAACTGTGAATTCATTTTATTCATACTTTTATAAAAAAACTTTTAACTATTGTCTTTATTTATGAAAATTACTCTAATTTTCACTCTTTATTCTTCCTTGAATCATTGTTAATCTATCATACTACCATTAAAAGCTTTAATAAATGATCCAAATGTATGATTTATTTCAATTAAAAGTAAAATCGATTAATAGCATTTTAT